>JAECUM010000696.1:0-106687 GCA_016617855.1 Megalonaias nervosa
TGTACTTGAGCAGTGTGGTGGGAGAGAGCAGCCGCTTTATAATGAATTAAAAGGCATTTAAATTCAATAGCAATTATGTAATAAATCTACTTAAAATTTCTCATAACAATATGATTCAGTTTTGGGATTTTAAAGTGCCAAAGTTAATATCGGTTATGTAAAAAAAATATAAATTATGGTTTTCGATTGGATTTAGAATATGTGGCCGAAATCCTTTTCTAGTTAGATATTCATACTTTGCTGCTCTGACAGCTATCTGCCAGTGCACTGACTTGCACTCATATTTATAGTCTCCTATTCACGTCACATGACCGTAGTTAGCCATTCAATGTTTGTCCTTCTCAGGGCTAGCCATAGTGGTAACCAAGTCAACTGTTCAAAGTGCATGGAAAAATCCCTCTGAACACAAAATGTAGACGGAATTAAGTTATCCTCTCAATGTCCGTGGTGTGCGTTTTTACTTCTAACCTTATTTGTATATTCATACCTGTAATTACGTAGAATTGAACGAAACGGACAAGTGAATTTCGATGCGAATCGAGCGAGAGCACAACGTACTGGTGATGAAGTACATCTAACGTGAACTGAGGGTAATTTCTTCATAAATTCTCAAAGTTTTCGATGAAAAGATATCAATAAATCTACAAAAAGATTGAACTCCTCAGTTTGTTATACTTAAACGGATATTAGTCCCTATTATATAATACTTGTCCCAATTAAGAGATAATGAATTATATTGTAGACTGTGCATTTTCAAGATGAAACCAAAAATTAGTATTGGAATATGTGAATAGCTGAAATAAATTAAAATATGTTTCATTAGACGAATCCTGCAGGTATTTAATTTTAAATGAACGAGACATTTTCCATTTTGACAGTATTCCATCAGTTCCTAATAATAACTCAAACGAAGAGTTGAATTATCGTATAACAAAACAGGAATTGATGCCATTTCGAAATTCACAAGAAACAAAAGTAGTGGGTTTAGATAGGAAATTAATTGGGTACCTAATAAGTTACATTCGTCTAAATAACAGATATTGACACCTGAATAATGGAAGGAAATTATATTGGTACCTAATAAGTACATGTGATTGAATAACATATATTGAAACCTGAATAATGGAAAGAAATTAAATGGGTACCTAAGAACCACACTTGACTGAATAACAGATATTTATACCTGAATAATAGAAAGATTTTAAATGGGTGCATAAGAAGCATATATGACTGAATAACATATATTGATACATGAAGAATGGAAAGAAAATAAATAGGTACCTAAGAAGCATACATGACTGAATAAGAGATACTGAGACCTGAATAATGGGTTACATATTGTACAAAATATCCATGTATTCATGGAACAACTACTATCATGAGCTGTTACCAAAAACATCACTGCTATTTCAATGACAAGATATGCTGCAGACAGTGGACTTATAACTGAATCCCAAGCAGGTTTCAGCAACGACTTGTTAGGCAATAGTTTTCTTATGTATATTTGGTCGACTCACGTTCTGTCTCTAAATATTTGTTAAGAAAGAAAAGTATGTGCTTTACAGTCTTAGACATACGCTTATTCTGTCCGAAATTAACCGAAAATGTCTAAACAAAATAATAAACATAACCCTGTAAATCTTGTAGACAAGCAATCATTTTTTGTTTCATGTTTTAAATTGGTGTTCGACAAGGGGAAAACATTTCCCCGTTCTTTTTTATGTGTTTCTCAAAAATATAAAATCTATTATCATAAGAATGACGTGCATTGTGTCGAGAATTTAAACGATGGAATGTGTTAAGAGATGAAGATTTATATTCAATTGTTATTATTATTCCATGCCGATGGCACTATTTTATTAGTAGACTCCCTTACCGGTTTAAAAAATGCATTATTATATAATTTATGTAATTATTCTACATTATGGAATCTTGAAGTAAATGTAATGAGAAACGAAAACTTTAACATTTAGTAGAAGACCGATGATTTCGAAAGCATTTTTGTAAATAAAGTTCAAATTATAAAAAATATTGATTCATATTGTTATCTCGGATCGCTTCTCCATTATAATGGAAGTTTGTACAGAGCGAGAAAACAGTTATTTGAACAAGCAAGTAAAGCTATGTTTGGCACGATTAGAAAAATTAAAAAGGTATCACTGCCAATAGATTGCCAACTGAAAAGTTTTGATCAACTAATATTTCCAGTTCTGTTGTAATGACGTGAAATATGGTGCTTTTGAATGTATAAACCATCCAAAATGCTATATTTAAAGTTTTGCAAACAAATGTAATACTGTTCGCTGTTCAACGCCAAATTTTAAAATTGAAAACTGAGTCGATTCCCTATCTCTATTTCCATCAGAACTCGCCATATTTCTTTTCGGACGAAAATATTTCAAAGTAAAGATGTAAAGTGGCCACGACTTTGTATCGACTTGCTGTCGATGTGCTACATTCTGTTAATTCAGATTAGTGTAGTTATGGATGAATTTAGTAAAAAGACACTTGAAGACAATGGTATTAATTTTATTCGGTACGAGCAATATAATTTTAAATATAACTCGTTATGATTACTTAAAACGATGAAATACGAGCTAAAGATTAATTAATTAAACTTGGTGAACGCAATTTAATCATATATCTCGAGGCTTTAATTATATTATATTTAAAATCAATTTTTCATTAGAAAACAATATTCTCCATTTGTCTGATAAATATAAAATATATTAAAATAAATTTAAACAATGTAAGACGATTTCCGAAGTACCAAGAATTACGTCCCCTACATTGCTCGTCCGTTTAGCTTGGGTTACAAATCGGTAGCCTGCATAAAGCAAAGACAGATTCGGACTCGGCTCCCAATTATTTTTCCATTTATATTGTGTCCATTTGTTTGTCCATACTGAACTTTGCCTTGTGTCCAATTCCAAGTAAATCATATGTTAATCTAAATTATCTTCAATCAAATTGAAGTTCTTATTTAAGATTAACCTGCATGCTTTTCAGAAGCTGAATTGTAGACAAAACAAAGTGCCACAGGTCACTGATTTCACTTCTGGACCCGTATCGACGTCGGATTAGTCAATGCGCGCTGTCACCAAAATATGCACATATTATAATACGACAATGATCATATTATAAAGAGTTAAACAGTCTCCTTTGCATGAACACCAAGAATGGGTACATCTATACGAATGATTACCACCAACCAATCAACCAGCAAATGAATGAATGAATGAATGAATGAATGACGAGAAACAATACACCAAAAATAGATTGGAATTAGTCACAATCTGAAGCAATATTTGTGACTGTATTTCATTCACTAGTCAATAGCAACTGGTTTCAGCTACATCTTGTAATTTGCGTTTTAGGCATGCATTTTTTTTCTTCTTTTTTTCATGCTATAATTTGTATGCATGCGATAGGTATATATGGTGTAATTTGATTTTGTGAGAGTTTAATGCCTTGTTTTCAGGACATGATAAGCTGGCTACATATGGTGGCTAATACATTTGGTGGAGGAAGGGCCCGGGAAGACCTTGGGAAGAACCAGTGACTACTGGCAATCTTTCTCATATATTCACGTTGGTCAAGCAAAGACTCGAACCCGGGTGGACAGAGGTGGGATGTGAGTGATATGTAAAGTCGAGCGCCTTAGACCACTCGGCCAACCGGGGCCCATCATAATGGTGTAAACAAGAAAGGATAATCTTTAACAACCAGAATAATAATCACATCATCATCATCATGTCATCATCATCATCATCGTCATCGTCATCATCATCATCAGTAATAGTATTAGCGCAGTGTAATATTTGCATCATCCAACAAGTGTAGGGACACAACACCAATCAAATGGACAAATACAAAATGACACACACACTAACGCTTTATAATTTGTTAATTTTTGTTATTATCATAGAAATTTGTTCCAGAGTATAAAAATTGGCACGAGACAATAATGCATTGAATTCAAGTTTTATGAGAGGTCAAAGACATTTTACTTGAGTTTAAAACGAAATCAATAATACTGTTTTCAAGAGATATGGCTTAGTTACCTTGACGTGATGGTCAAAGTTTGCTACGTTACAAAATTATATTGATAAGATGGAGATAGGTAAAATGACCACTGATAGCATATTGTTTAATTAAACATAGCATGAGTAAGAAATATATTACATATTTTACAAGGTCAGTCTACATAGACTCGACAAAAATAGAGATACAATTTCTGAAAAGCAAAGTTCGATTAAGAACAGCACATGCTGACTCTGTATATGAAATACAGGTTTATGAATCAGCCATAGGAAAGGCAAAAATGAACATAACTCTGAAATCATTGACATGTTTATGTTTTAGTTTAAATGATTGGCATAGAACAAAAGTGAATATGTCGATACTATGACCATGAAAGTCCAGTTGCTTATAAAAAAATAAATCAGTTGTGGAGACAAATAAGCAGGAGAAATTACAATACAATAAGCAGTACTGAGAGAATGGTCAACCGAATAATCTACATATGCATTACACAGGCAAGCAAGAAAAAGAATTTCCTACAAAAGATTTTAAGTACATCACGCGGATGACCATCGGCAGATGGATATTGTTGACATGCGAACACATGAAACTTAAAACATACAACATACATGTATATGCATTCTGATAGTAAAACATATTTTTTTAAAAAATACTCTTGCACTGAAAAGTAAAACAAAAAGGGAGATGACACACACACAATGCTTTTAGAAATGTTTATGAAGAAGTGAAAATTTGAAAAAGTTGGATGAAGGAAAAAGAAATGACATGCAGGAAAAGGAGAGCATTGACCATTTTCAGCTTCCTCAGATAAAAAAAAACATGAGTTGTGGAAAGGTTTAACATAACTTTAAAGACTAGAATGCTTTCACTGAGAACGAAACTAGAAAATAGACCGACTTTTTTATTATTTATAATTGTTTTTACAAAATGTTACTGACGGCTACAAAACAATCATCGCAGATTAATAAATATCACTCTGGATGAAGCAGACTAAGAAGAAAATATATTGAAAATATGGATAAGCCTATCTGGTAGCATGGCAACTGGTACATTTTTAGCATCTACATTTACAATGTAGGAAAGAGTCAGAGTTTTGTAATTAAAAAAATCTTTGCCAATGTTGACTTCCAAAATTTACGGAGGAAATATTTAAAAGGCAAGTAATTTTAGGGGATTGGAGGACTTGAACATAGAGGATACAGAGGGTATATTTGACGAAAATAAATTATCTCATTTATTCTTTATGACACATGAGATGGAAAAAATATGTTGTACAGGTTAAAAAAACCCCAACAAATTGGATGAAAGAATGCACTAGTGAGATGGAAAGGATATGCTGAATCTCCTAAAATTTGGGAGTCAGCTGAAATGATCAAGACATTAAAATAAACTAAAGAAGCATTAATACATAGCTAAATGTATAATTAACATGAAAGCTTTCAGTTTGAAAACAAAATAGAGACTGTAAAAGTAGTGCAAAATGCTGTTTTATGGAGTAAAAGCATGTACAGTATCTAAATTTGTTCTGATCAGAAAATTTCAATGAAAAAGAAAGTACATTGAAAAACATGGCGAGTAAACAACAAAATGGTACACATGAAAATTATAATAAGGCGACTGTAGAAAATGTCATAGCATGATAAGTGGGATTACTGAAGAAACAAAGAGATGTAGTTGATTCAAAGCACATCTAAACAGTATCTGAAAAGAAAGTACCAATATTAAAATAGCTTGTCCATTTAATTTTGAAGGAAATATTGGTAAAGAAAATAATAAAAATTTTGATGCAATCATGTAATCAGTTAAACTTCATTCGAATTTATACATAGAATATATTAGAATCGTGTCATCTTCACGATCAACTAGGCGAGGAAAAAAAAGACAGAAAAGAAAGATGGTAGAAATTATGTAGAAAGGTACTATGGATATGAGATTCACGACTCGGATATTCATATGAGACATATCAATTACAAAGTGTCGACAAAGTCCAGTTTGGTTGGTTTTATGGGTTTAATGCCACTTTCAGTACTTGATAGGCAATAAATGGTGGCCAATATATTTGGTGGAAGAAAAACATAAAAACCTCAGGAAAAACCACTGACCCACGGGAAGCTACTGGCGAGCTTTCTCACATGCCCACGTTGGCTGAGCCGAGATTCGAATCCAGACAGACAGAGGTGAAATGTGAGTGATGTTTAAAGGCGAGGGCCTTAGACCACTCCGCCACCCGGGGCCCCTAAAAAGCCAATTAAGAAACGCTGAAACAAATCAATGTGTACCATGAAATAAACAATAATTTATATTGGTTCTAATGGTTGGGAGAAATATTGATTTATGAAAAAAAGTTTAAAAACAGTGTGAAATAATAACATCTGTCATTAGTAAGTTGAACAGTATCGATGATAAAGTAGGCGATCAGTGACAATGAAAAGTTTGCTTTAATCATCGGCGAGTAGAAAGAAACGTGAGATGCAATTAGGAAGCAAATAAGCCAAAAAAATCTTCTGCTACATAATCAACAAAAACAAAACAAAGTTTATTTTTGATCTTGATGGCTTTTACAAACATGAGATATCCGCAAATAATGTCGAGCAGGGAATGGCTGTAAATGGTACAGTGTTAATGTCGAATAACTAAGTTAAAATCACTCCCAGTAACAATTATACAGGCTATATTGCCAACTACAATGCTAAATTGCTTGGATTCAATACCTAGAGAACATTACAGACATATACTGAATCTAATCCTATTTGTGGGTTGTTAATATATACAATAATATATCTCTCTCGGATTAATAACACCATTATTCATGTTTGCTAGAGTCTTTACTTGTTAAAAATGTTCTCCATGGTGACAATGTTTCATCTAATGTTAATAGTCATTAGAAGTAATTACTAATGAGTACCATACTACCAATTATCACATCATAAAAAAACTTATTAGCTTATATGTAAAACTCTTTGTTTAGCCGATTTGATGACATAAGGGAGGTAACCCTGTGTTTAAATGTACAGTATAAGCCTCTGCAGTTGTGGTCCTGTTGCATCAAATATTCTGGCTGATTCAGACCCAATTTCGAGTGCAAAAATGTGACAGGCATGTACAAATTTGTCACTCACCTACCCACCAACACCATAACAGTGTAATTACATTTTACTTCTGCAAAACATTGTTTCTGTTTAGGCACCTGTTGTACAAGGCTGCGGAGGAGACTGAAGCCCTGACCTGCAGAATGTAACGATGCAGTCTGTGCTACAGGAAATATTCCACACCAGATGATTCCTGTAGCTAGTGGTGATGGTGTATTATTTAAGCTCAGATTGGTTTGAACAGAGAGACGACTATGGATGATGCAAATCAAACGGTTTGTGCCTGCATACAACCATGCCAGGTGGAAGAGCCACCTTTGGTACCAAAAGGACACTGGCATGCCTGGTTACTTTACTGTAGGCTGTCAATTCGTTCTGAGATCTATGATTTGTGTTCCTTAGGAACTAATACCAGTAGTATAACTATCTGCCCTTAAACAGATTAAACATCAGCATAAAAGATGAGTATGGGAACACGACCGACTTCTAAGGTATTTCTGTAATGTATGTATTCTATGTAATGTATATGGAAGAGATATCTTTTAAAGGTTTTAATAACTTAAGTTTAACTTTAAACATTCAGACATAGAAAAAATCAGAGACTGTGTCAATAGGAGACACAATATCCACTTAAACCTCCACACTAGCAGTGTCAGAATTTTACGTCCGCTGTTAAGTTAACTGCTGCAGCTGCCAGCAGGTTTGTGCAAAGACATGTTGATACTAAAATATGTAAGGCTTTGGAGAAAACAAATTTTAAATGTATCAAAACCTGGTGAAACAAGTTGACAGTGCATTAAAAGTTATTGAACAGAGTAGTAATAAAGTAGCTAACAAAGATCAGAATTACAGAAACAGGTTGAAGGAATACGATTTTAGATATTCAGAAAAATGTTCAGAACCAGTGCCATAGCATTATTCAATATTCTCAAAAATAAGTTTTCTCATTTGTTGTTTTGTGACTCAAACTTTTATATGGATTGTTGCATGGTAATCGTCCAAAGAAGATGAGTCTGCATTTTTTTCAGTTTGAACCAAATTGTATGGAAAACTAAGTTTCTCCAGAGAATAGTGTATTTATTTTGGGTCATTTTTTTTGTTATATCATTTTAATTACTTATAGACCTCTTCTGTAACACTGATAAATCATTTTTTTGTCTTCCAAAATACAACCAGTATCATAGTTGTCACAACAAGCATTGGAAGCAAGGATTGGGGACAGTTCAAGGGGTATAACTGTTACAGGTGACAGTATAAGGGGTGTTAACTCTTACAGTGAGAGTACGGTAGAGCGGCCGCCTCAGATGCGGGAGGTCGCAGGTTCGAACCCCAGCCGAGTCATACCAAAGACTTTCAAAAATGGTACTAACAGTTGCCTCGCTTGGCGCTCAGCATTAAGAGGTTAGTGTTAGGACTGGTCGGCCTGGTGTCAGGATAATGTGACTGGGTGGGACATCATGCTACATGTCTGCAGCATGATGCCCCAGTGTGAAACATCACTATAAACTGTCACACTGCAGACATCATAGTGATATGACTGAAAAATTGTTAAAACTATGTTAAAAATCTAAATCACACACACACACACACACACACACACACACACACACACACACACACACACACACACACAGTACAAGGGTGCAACTCTTACAGGGGACATTATAAGAGGTGTAACTCTTAACAAGTGCATTACAATCACTTATTTGATGCATGTTTGCAGAATTTACATCCTGCCCATGAAACTAAAGTTTTGGTTAAGGTGACTGTATGTGCACAATCAAGAAAAAAGAAAGTTATCTTTAAATGAGTTTAGCTATGAGTTTCATGGTACCAATGATATGTGCAGCAGATGCTGTTGGGTTTTATCACTTTTCTTTAAGGTTACAAGATACGGGCAATGATTTACAAAAATAACCAATAAATGAAATTGTCCGATATATTCCTTGGTGATCATGCACACAGACAAAAGCACAGACTGCACATTCCTACAACAGGTCTACATTATCCCCCTTTCATGTTTTGCCATCATGTTGTACCATGTGAACATATACTTTTTATTTTAAAGACTACACATGGTACTGGAAAAAAAAAAAGATTTAAAGACGTCAAAAAATTATCTTTTTATTTGCAACTGACACAAATATGATTACCATCTTCAAAAAATGACATCATTTTAAAGGTGTAACAAACATGTGATTAAATATATATTCTGATTTCGATAAAACGAAATTATGAAAGATGAGTTCCTTCAACAATGTTATCTAACACATCATCTGATATATTCACATTCAACAAAATGTCTTGCTGAATTTCATTTATCGTTATATAGACTCATATGTTTTTAAGTAATTCAGTTTTGAGGCAGAAAGAGAACTGGGTCTCTACAATTTCATATTCAATACATGAGAATGAAAGAGAGAAATAATGATAAAGACAGACTAAGAAAAAAGGAAAAGAAAAGAACAGAATATGAAATGTTGATAGAAACATATATCACATGACTGTGCTATTTGAGTTAATATGCTCATATTATAATTTCTCTGTATGCAACACATGTAATAACACCTCATGACTTCACCAAAATGTCATGATGTCATGTAATGCAAAGGTGTAATAACAATGTCATCCAAATGTATTTCACAGTGATTTTGCAATACTTTTCTGTGGTTCTGTCAAATGATATCAGTATTCATCATCATTAGATAAATAAAATCTTAAATTTGTGCTCACTTTAAATTAAATTTGTCCAACTCATTGAATAATTTTAATCTTTTCTTCATCAAGGCTTGCAAAAGATATAAATTATTTGAATCATTTCATAAATTTCATTTGAAATTGGCTCACATGTAATATAGCCTATTTTGTGCAATTTACAGTAGCTTTTATGGAAATTCAAAGCTTCTGTTACAAGAGATCAACTATGATGCAATTGATGTAATTTTTTAACATGGTGCATCTATTGTCAAAAACTGGGTAAATTTTGTTATAACAGGCAATTGAAATCTGAAGTCGACCACATACACTAAGTTTAAATGAACAACTTGTAAGAATTCATATTTGTACATATCTACCTGCATGAAATTTGGTTAGGAAATATTTGAAAATCTTGTTGCAACTGAAATTTGTGTACATGTGATATTTAACCCCCTCTCAGGGGCACCTGCAGCAGGAGTACAGATAACATACTTTTCACAGATTTCACAGATGGTTTTATCACAATGGCATATCATGAATTTCCATGCAGAGGTTTGGGAGCTGTGACATACTGTGAGTAGCAAAATATTCCATGCTTGATGCTACAGCACTGGGACTATATATATATATATATATATATATATATATATATATATATATATATATATATATATATATATCCCAGCATCAAGTATTCATTTATATACATCCTTTCAGAAAGGGTTGTTGCTCCTAAAAATGTCCACCAAAAGCTTATTTTACATTTCCTCATTCATTCATTATGTACATGTTAACAACCAGACTTTTAAAGTTGGTTCATATATATCATATCGTCCAACAGTCATCACATGCTTTCATCACAGTTGCAAGCCAAACAATGACAACAAATGAATATAAAATGAACTTAAAAAATCATTTAGTTACTTCCCATTCATTGACAAGGCATTACTGACTAGCTGTTATTCTTGTGTGTAATAAGAAAAATAATAACTATATCATTGTTCTTTTTATCCTCCTAATCTTCTTGACAGTAGCTAATGCTATCAATCAAGTGGTATCATGTGATAACACTGACAAAATTTAAGAAAAATGCATTTTCCTATTGATGGATCGCACACTAAATAAGCATGACAAGTATAAATTTAGGACAAACTATAAATTAAATGTCTTTGTAAAATAAAAGTCCTTGAACATATATTATGCAACAGTTTACAAAGTTAAGGTCATAAATAGAATTCAAGTAAGCACAAAAAAAACAAGACATTTTTAATGCTCAAAAATTTTTGTCATATACAGAAAATATGACATCATATCATTCAGTTTATGCTGCCATGAGGGCTGACAAAAATAAAAGCATTTCAACTAACTTCATCCTGTGTCAATACACACCAGCATACTCACACCGCATGCAGAGTGCATAACGAGCAACAAACAGCATAAATCACAGTCTGACATAACTGACAGGGACTGCACCAATTGTTGCATGGAACCACTTACTGCACAATGGTTACTTTTTCTCCACTCTATGCATTATGTATTTTTTTAACATGCAGATGATAAAATAGCACTCAGTATGAGGTAACTTTCTGCATGTAACAAGATTATTGCTAAGGGTCAAGAATGGCAACAAAAAAAAAACGTTTTTCTGTATGGCAACTAGTGCAGGCACTGTAATGAACCAGTAGATTTGGATTGAGGCTGATGGCATTCATTAAGATTTTACAAAGCAGACCCTGATTTGCCCACACATTATGTGATGGTAGATCTGGATATATGCTGTTTGTATAGTAGGTATTAATGATATTCATGTGAATATGGTACACACATCAGAATGACATCTATGCATGCCACAACACAATTTTTTATACACTTTAGGGTAGATGTTTACACTCTATTTCTGCAGAAACAATCTTTCAAAAGATCTGGATTTTGATTGAGACCCAAAAGACGCAATCTAATAACAAACAATCCATGGGACTTTTCTGAAGAGACCCAAAAGACGCAATCTAATAACAAACAATCCATGGGACTTTTCTGAAGAGACCCAAAAGACGCAATCTAATAACAAACAATCCATGGGACTTTTCTGAAGAGCATAAAATGAGGATGCTCAAAGTATATTTGAACTATACAAATTACATGCAACCATGTTTCACTTAACATGAACATGAGATAAATGGAACATCGTATCACACTAATTAATAAATAATAACTAGTAAGTACATAAAAATTAATAGCAATTAAAGTAAACAATAAACTAAATAAAATTCTATCTAATATCTTGACTTGAAAGCTTTGACAAAACAAGAAACACAACACAAAACTCTGACATTTAAATTTTAAAAAAAACAAACTAAAGAAGCTAAGAGTTTTTAAAGTCTGAAATAAGGATTAAGTTGGATTTCTGACTGTATAATCTGGTAAAATTGAAATCAACAGAGAGACAAAATTTAGATTAAATAAACAGATAAATAATTAATAAACAAATATTATTTATAACATAAACTACTTAACATTGTGGATGCCACCAATGGTGCATGAGAAGTGATATCTATTTTTTTTCAAATATGTTTTAAAAGTGAGACAATATAATTTAATAGATAAATAAGTAAACAAACTTCAAACTAAAAATTAGAGAGACTTACTAATTATTTTTTTCTGTCTTATCTATTAGACTAATTCATAAACATTCTTTCAAATGCAAATTAGGAATAGTTCACGATTCAATCTTTTTAAATCACTACATATGCCACAGCATTTGCACCTCTGAGTGATCACTATGCAAGAAAAACTAATCCATCTAGTCACAATAACTTTTAATTCCTCCAGAGAACACAGTCATTTCAAATAATCTGTCATACCACTATTTAAACCTAATCAAAAGCCAGTTAGAACACATAACATTCTAATTTTCTCCTTGTAGATGTACAACCTGCATTTTCTGTACATTAGCAAATATTCACAGAGTTTGGTCAAAGGACAAAAAGTGTCAGTACCACGGATGTTTGTAGGTGACTTCAAGGGAAGTAACTTGTCTGTTGTTATACTGAGGACAGGAAAAGCACAAAAAGTGGTATCATTTACAAAAATGATGAAATATAATATAAAAAAAAAATTTAAAAAAAACACCAGAGGGATGCACCCCTTAGAACTGTTGCTACAACAGAAAAGTTTCAGAAATGTATGTATGTTTGAGAAAAAAACAGAACAAAAAAAAGGCCTTTTGAATAACCTGAACACAAATTTCATATCATGTAACAAGCCACTATATCCCAAGTTCACAACTAAAAATGATAGAGGAAGAAAATGTTATATCAAATATAAAGAATAAATTTACAATAAGTGATATAATAAAAGTGAATTCATAAAATGTCTGCAGGAGTCCATGAGCCTTCATTATACCATCCAACTGGATCATAACATTGTGTTTCTAATGACAGTGGTGGGGATCGAAATGAATGGTTTTATCCGATTACACTGTAATATAAAATAATATCTGCCAGGGTTCCTGCAACATTCAAAAATGTAATTCCATGACTTTTCCAAAACTTTTTACCAATTTTAAGTACATAATATGTAAATTTGTGACTCCTAATACATATACCTAACACAAAAATTTAACACAAAAACATATTTTTGGTCATTTTAATTCAACTGCAATCCTTCTCTTTTGACTGCTTCAAGTACAATGATTTTGAATGGCAGCAAGATCCCCAGATGTAGTCTGACTGTGAAATTTCAGGGGAGCCTACTCTAACAAATTCATCATCAAAGTTATGTAAGTCAGTAAAACTTTTGTGTTGGTGAATGAAAGTACAACCAGATAACAAACAAACCCCCAAATTCCAAGGCTTTTCCAAAACTATGCAAGACTTATGAAAATTTCAAAACTTGTTAAGGCCCTTGACATGCCTTTCTGTAATTTACAAACTTTCCCAGTTTTTCCATGACTGCAGCAATCCTGAACAAGAAACTTAACACCTTTAAAATTATGATTCATGCATTTTTAAATGTAAAATAAAAACCCTTACTCTGAAATAATATATTTAGTTATTTTTGCATGGGTAATATGCAACTTATTGACCAAGTTCACTACATTATTTAGAAAGACTAAATGGATCTTTTTTCTTTGTGCATTAGATCTATCTCATAATCATTCTACCAGCTTTAAAAATATACTTTTTAAAATCAAAGTCAACCAAAATCCTCATATACTTTCAGATAAATAAGCATGAAGTCTGAAAATTAAATGCGGTCATTCTTGTACAAATGCACTGTCATCAAAATATTAGATCTAGGTCATGGTGAACTATATTCTGAGCATCAATGACATGTTTTTGATTTTTGGTATTAAATGCATACATATAAATTATTTACAAATAAAATTATTTTTTATCAAAATGAAACAAGGATTTCAAAATGGAAAAAAATGCTTCACCTTTGTGATACTGATGTAAAAAATGCTTCACTTTTGTGATGCTGATGTACCAAGTTTCTTTTTATCGACAAAGACAGGTCAGTCTTAATTGAAATGTTATGGGCATCTGATTATGACAAATACTTAGCTGTAATCTGGAGGCATGGAAAAGCTGAAGATCATAAAGCAGTTATATTCTGGGGACATACATTTCAAATGGGAATGAAATATTATATGGTTACCACAACTACATATACTCACTTACAAGTCAAATACAACTGCAAACAACACAGACCCTGGTATTTCATCACATAATCCACCAGTAGATCAGTGTCTATACTGTTTTCTTCTACTTATTAGTCCAAGCAAACTGCATAGACCCAGATCTACCAGCACATTATGGGATGTCAGATCTATGTCTGTGCAAATTGCAGTTGAACTCAACTGACAAAGTGAATATAAATGGTATCTCCATCAGTGAAAACAAGTATTTGAAAGAACCAAAAGTGTTCCCAAATAAAAATTGACTTTTCTAAAATAATTCCTAATAAAACATTTCATAAGCAGTGAAAATTGTCAAAGAGTTACAAATTATGTAATGATGAAAGAAGAGATCCACACCCACATTGCTTATATATAACTCAACTTACTCCCTGGACACATTCTAAAAAGTGTGAAATGACATCAATGACTGGAATGTTAACTCTGTGACTTATTCATATATTTTTACAATTACAGAAAGGTATTACAAAGCTCGTGTAAAAACAAATATACCATTGACCTTGCAAAAAGATATCTGTCCATATAAAACACATTTTTGTATTTTCTACATTGCAACAATTCGCTATAAAATTATCATACTGATGTATTTACGAAATGGAATAATAATATAAAATCTGCAGCTGAGGCTCATTGACTTCTTGTGACATCATGTCAAAACGGACTGACATCATTCATTTCAACTAGAGATGTTGTCAAAATACAACAGCTGAGTATTCTTAGTCTATGCAAAATACCATATACTACATTGCATAGTATATCTCTTAATACTCTCTATCATTCTATCATTGTTTACTTTTATAAGTAATATAAAACATACATTGTTTACTTCATTCCAAACTGTCTGACTGAACTAACTTTTTACACAATATTGGTTTGTTAAAGAGTAGATTAAAATTAGTCTATTCATTAGACATTTTCTGCTTTTTCCCAACACTGTACTCTGTTCCAACTTCATGCCAAACCTCCAGTTCATCAAATTTTTTCAAAACTATACAAAATGGACAAGTAAATGTTTTGAGCAAATTATTTTGGTTGGAGAATACTTAACTAATCATAGACAAAGGGAAGAAACTCTTACCTATTACCTCCCCTTATATCTGGATGGTTACCATTTATCAAGTTAAGCTGAGTGACACATCAGTAAGGATGCTGGAATTTGCAGGGAAATGTGAAAGAGTTTAACAGTAATGTGATCAGGTAAGTATTCTCTGAGAAACATAATTTACTGACATTTACTTTTTCATTTCCTGATCACATTCACGTTACGAGAATATATAGGAGGACAAAATGAGCATCCAAACTTCTACCATCAGTATTCTTCGAGAAAAGGCTGTCTGAACTCCCTTTTCAGGAGGATGAAACCACTCTCCTAATATGAAGGCAGCCAAATTGACAGTCATGCAACATGTGACAGCAGCATTCAGACACGGAGAAAAGACTGATATTTCTTACAGAGGAAAAAGATTTGGGTGAATCCAGTGTAAACATTAAACCCATGCCTGTGAGGTTGTACCCACCTTAAATGGGTCTAGTGGTCATCTTCACTGTGGCAAAAGGACACACCAGATTCAATTCTTGTATCTGTGATCCTGGGTCAAAAAGATAACCGCTTCTGTTATAACTTGGATTGAAACATTGCATTTGAATGTAAGGCTCACTTAGATTACTATGATCTCATTAGCGGAAATCCTCATAAGGCGTATATAATTAGAATATGCCATGCATATTACCTACTTCGGCCACGATGCGAGGGCTTGAGTGGTTATATCCATTTTTCCTGCTTTAACTGGATGAAAACAATATTGTCTGGGACTCATGACTATTCTCCAGGCTTTTCAAGTAATGCTTGAAAGCACAAACTAGGTCTTACATTGCTGCCCCTCTCAATGTTCTGATGGAGGGGAGAGAGTGAAGTAAATCAAAGGAATCTGCATGAAGCTGGATGCCTCAAATCCTCCTATACTGTGGCAGAAAATCTTGAGGTTGAAAAGATGGAGGAAGAGGTAAGGAGAGATGGAGGGGTACTTGCACTGCATGTTTCCACACTACGATATGGCAATGAAATCGCAGCAGAGCAAATGGTATGGAGCATAAAGCCAAGGAGTAAAGAAGCTCTAGAGATTATGAACATGAAACTTGTTTGATAGGTATTACTCTGAGAATAGATGAAGTCATAAGGATCTTTGGTCATAGAATGATGCACTGCCCTGTTTATGACTTTGGCCATGTGGGCAGCTATTTCCCATCCATGCTCATTGCTAATTTTTGGCTGGAAGGCCAGAAGGAGGGTTGAAAAAGGTCAGCCAACTGAAACTGAATCATCTGATTGGCTGGAAGGCCAGAAGGAAGGTTGAACAAAGATCAGCCAACTGAAACTGAATCATCTGATTGGCTGGAAGGCCAGAAGGAAGGCTGAAAGGAATGTCAAAAGGCTAACTCAGTGTTCTCCTGGATAGCCAGCTGTCTTGCAAAATTGACTGATTAATTATACCAGTCAAAATAAGGTTCTGTATACAATGGGATGGATGGTCAATATGCAGTATGGTACACTGATGACAATGGTTATCCATCTTCTGGTATGCACTGTCCACTGGAAGTCTGGTCTTAACAGTCTGTAACTGGGACAGTGGCATGTGATGAAGGTTGGTAAGAAAAATCAGCCAGCCATTCCCAATGCACCCCATCTTAAAGGCCCAGTGTCAATACTGATTCCAGTAACATATTTGAGTCATATTGCAAATATATTTCCATCCCCACCCAAACTGTCCATCTCTAGATTCCTACATGTGACAGGAATTTTTGGATGGAATGGTGCAATTGGAATGTCCCCAACTATTCTCACAACAGAAAATGACTTTTGGGATGTATGCATGAGATACTGCCCTTCAATTATTTTGATTTTTGTGTATCTCTTGCCTGCAGTCTCTTCCTCGGAACCAAAGACCAAGTTCCCATCTGACCAGGAACTACACACACTACAGGCGCTGCTCATACAGACTTAGTACAAGTGAGGTAAGTTTCATGATCATCCTTGTTAACCTTTAACGTTTTGCATTTTGAGTATTTAGTTGCCATTGTATTTTGATAAAAGAAAACAACAATAAATGACAAAAGAAAAGATAAATAGCAACTCAATACTTTAAACAAATAACAACAGCACCCATAAAAACACAAATAAAGTGTTTGCAGTACAAAGTACTGCCTGAATGTATGCAGCTGACTTGACGGGTCAGAAAAACTAATTCCACAACAACCAAGAGCAATGGTAAGGGGAGGCAATAGGCACGAGTTTTTTCACATAGTCTTTATGTTATTCGGATAGGAAAGATGAAATCTGCGTCTTTCTAGTACTGGCTAGATTTGAAAAGGAGTGGACCTCTTTTCCTAATAATAATATCACCAGGGAATGTATATGATGCAGAAATCCGTATACTGATAAAATAGGCCTTTTCATAAATAAGCTGCCCTCCATATTAACCCACCTTTGATCATTATTTATTTTATTTTATTCATGTCTAAACCAGGAATGCCTTCAAAGATACACACAACATCTAAGCAAGTGGAACATACATCCTTCATTATCAACCAACTGTATCTCAATATAAAAAGCTGTTTTTCTGTCTCACCTGCAATGTTGCACATTGAGCATGAGTTTGCTTTTTCATTTTATGCCCCCCAAATCTTGACCCTGTGCCCCCCCAAACAGATTTGTGTCCCTCCCAAAAAAATCAAGGTGATAAAAACTGAAAAATGACAGTCAATATCTATTTGTAACCAATGTATCTGGCAATAAAGACATTTTAAGATTTGTGATAGCTAAGTTTCAAAGTAAAGTGTTTGATTGCTGTTAGTGTAGCCTATTTTCAAGTTTAATGTCATCCTTATAGGAGGGGAATATTTATTTTTTACATGAAATAATGACAAATGAGACTAAATTTATGCAAATACACAATTTATCATTTATTTAATAATTTGTTAGTTTTGGGAAGAAAATAAAATTCAGAAATCAGATATTTATTGTAGTAAATGTAGGTATATAGGAGTGTACACTAAAGTTAAATGAGAGCAAGATCCGGAACGGAAAATTCCCTTAGTGCAGCTTGTTTCAGCTTAACCCGATAGTCCTGAGTTACCTGAGCAAATGATAAAACTTTCACTGCAATAAGTGTTCAGAAAAATAGAAGTATGTCAGTACTGTACAGACCACAAACTTAAGGTGGCAAAAAACTGTTCAAGCAAATAATATTTATAGAATTAAATATTTTAATTTATAATTAATAATTAATAATGCATTATATGCTATTATTTTTCTTTGCCCTTCTAAAATGCTGTGTCCCCCATATTTTGGAACATTGGTTACAGAGTTTCCCCTGCCCTTGCAACTCTGCACTTGCGTAGAAATAATATCAAGGATCCTAATCTGACAATGCGATCGTAGACCTGGTTCCAAATTGGTTGCTTAGTACGAATACTACAATAATCCATAAAGTTGCATGCATATATTACAAAACAAAAGTAACTCATAGTAATGCTAAAACAAGAGACCACCAGTAATTTAAATTATCTGATATTATCTAGCGTTTAGAATTATATAAAAAACCTGAGACCCGACACTGTTTGGTCAGAAACGTATAATTTTACTTGATTTAAGCTTGTGCAAGCCATGCATAACAACCGTACAAGTGTATACATAATAATCCAAAATGGAAGAAATGGAGTAAGCATGGGTACATTAAGTCATACTGACAGGAGTATGTATGGATACATGAAGTCATATAATGGGTATGTGTAGGTACATGAAATCATATGATGGGAGCATGTATGGGTACAAGAAAACATATGACAGGATTATGTATGGGTACATTAAATCATATGATAGGAGTATGTATAGGTACATGAAGTCATATGTTGGGAGTATGTATGGGTACATGAAGTCATATGATGGGAGTATGTATGGGTACATAAGGTCTTACCATGGAAGTATGTATGGGTACATGAAATCATATGATGGGAGTATGTATGGGTACATGACGTCATATAGCTATCTTCCATAGCCAGCAAATGCTTATATAAAGTACAATTATACGGTATAACCAAATAACACATCAAATCCCTGTGTATCGGAAACAGAAGCAAATTTATCCTAGACTGGACAATTTATGTTCCAGCATACTTGAGGCCATAGATCAAGTACAAAGATTCTAATTTTTGCATAAGATTACATTTGTATCAAATTATTTGTCAAATATTGCAAGACTAGATATCTATCCATCCTACCAATGCATATCACAAGATCAAGTACAGTAGCACATACTTCTCAAAACGACTACAAATCTTAATCACATAAAAATGAAATAATCTTTTTGCTGACAAATAATACTATAGATAAAATACACAAGAATAATACAGTATCATCACATTTTGAAAGATTGTGAAAATCAAGCATGCACATATCTCATTGTATGAGTTAATTGTTTCAAATAAAAATTTGTTCATATTATATATATATATATATATATATATATATATATATATATATATATATATATATATATATATGAATGATAAGAAGCCTAAGGTACAATACCTGTGAATGTGTAGCAACTTTAACCCCTTTAACAAAACAAAAATCATCACCATGTGATGAATGCCAAAACAAATAGCTTTAAAGTTTGGGCAGGAAGGAACATTTATGAATCCGGGGATTGAGGGTTCAAGCCCAAAGAGTGGTGATGTTATTTCCTGCCCCCTCCCCTTACTGAGCTAGAAATGTGTTCATGGAAAATGGATGCCCCAACAAAGAGCCTGAAATGACCTAAATACAAACCTTAACTGAGGTGTAATGGACAGATGATGATAACACTATGTGTCCCTACAACATTTGTTCTGGGGCATAAAGATTGATTCCCTAGATTAACAAGGACAAGCAAAGGCCTATATTACTATAGATTAAGATTGTGACTCATTTACAAAACACTCTCCAGTTGAGATCATACCACAGTGTCAGACACATTTATGTTCTATTTTACCTATAAACATTTTGAAGTAACATAGTACAATGATTATCCAACAATATTTTCAAATACAAAATAATCTTGAAACATTGTGACCACGGTAAACTATATTATGATTACAGGTAAATATGACTAATTAAAAAGTAAATAATGCAATATGGTTGACACACATTAGAGTATTTAATAAAATATATGCAAATTTGATTAATTTTATTCATTATTTTGTATTTTATATGTAATTTGTATCCAATACTTTACAATTACATTCATCAAATTCATTATTTTTGCAATAAATTCTACTTATATTTAATTGAAATTTTTAATTTACATTTAATACCCACAGAGCATGTTCAATTAAACAAATAAATGTATTAATTCAAGCTTCTAAATATTAACAAACTTTACTCAAGTTAAATATATTTATTAGAATACTACGATGTGTGACCAATATAATACTGAGTAGAATTCAGTATAGTAAATATGTAAGTATATATACATCATGCATGGTTGGTTGAGTTCACACCTTTTGCTAGGACACAAATGAAATCTTTTG
This sequence comes from Megalonaias nervosa, assembly GCA_016617855.1. Classification (NCBI taxonomy): domain Eukaryota; kingdom Metazoa; phylum Mollusca; class Bivalvia; order Unionida; family Unionidae; genus Megalonaias; species Megalonaias nervosa. The sequence goes on from JAECUM010000696.1 coordinate 21,097, forward strand.
AACTCAGTGTGAAGCCAAGGGATTCAAATTTGTTTCCAAGTGCTCCAGCTATTTTTTGGATTTTGCTACCTATGTTTTGTCATTATTATTATATAACTGACCAGTTACTTAACAATTGTAAATGTGGACTACACAACAATTTAGAATGTTTTGAAATACTGGTACAACAGACTGCTTTTTTAAACAAAGCGAGATAATTCAGGTGGAAAGCAGCTATCACGGACATTAATGTGATGCTTGTATCCCCAATAGCTTTGAAATCCTTGAGTACTATTCTTATGACTGGATACTTATTACTGCTTGAGATCATGTACACAGCCTCAATTTTTTCTTTTTCAGAAAATATCTAACAAATCATTCTTGTTATTATTCTTCTTCAAATACAATCCAATCATGATGTTGAAAGAGTTTATAAAGTTGCCTGTGACATTGAGAAACAAAGCTTTGGGTCATTTTGGTTTTCGTCAATGGCAGATTATTTTTTTCTAAAGCTTTGAAAGAAGCGTGACAGCTTTCCATTTCCATGGCTAAGGCTTGGGCTGGGTGGGGGAGGTTTCGTCTCTGGAATGTCTACTCTGTATGTGGAATGATTCAAGGGTGATTCAGGGGATGTTGATGGTGGGGGGATGTTCTCTTCGAGGTCGGCAAGATTACTTGAGGCTGTGCGGCTCCTGGTTATCTTGGAACAGAATTTACGAGCAAGTGTCATGTTTTGGTTACTTGAGCTTGACTGGTTGAGAGGCGCTTTTAATCGAATACTCCTCCTTTTGCTATCCGACTGCAACAGGCAAAGATTGCAAAGTAAAAACAAAAGGTGAATAATTTTCTATATGCATTTTAAAGACCAATGACAATCAGAATCTTAATTCACATAGAATTGCACATGATAATCAGAATCTTAATTCACATAGAATTGTAAGCTACAATATATAATTTAAACTTGCACAGAATTTTGAGCTATATGAAAGAAAATCATGGGACCTTATATTAAGTATGTTAAGGTTACTGACACAACTATATTTCAGTGGTACAAGACAATCTTAGAATAAAACACTGCTACATGAAAAATCAAGTTTTGTGGCAAAGTATTACAGCCAGAACAATTATCATCAAAAAAGTTAAAGACAGGAATTCCAATAAGATAGAAGTACAGAACCAGATATATATCCATACCACAGGGATACCCATACAAATACGATGCAACTGAAATGCAAAGTTTTAAGTCAAACATAGCTACGATGTCATAGCCTCAGCGTGGTTGAGGCTATGGTCTGATCTTATACCTTACAATGGAGCAAATAAAACTATTGTCAAAGACAAAAAGGTGACTCTAGTTGAAATCTACCAGTACTACCTAAGTAAAGTTGTTTTCAGGAAGTTTGGCATGTTAATGTTATTAAGCCTATATCAGGTAAATTATATTGGAATGTTGATGCTAATCTTAACTTGTCCACCATGACAGATAACACAAGATTCTCATGGTAATTCCTGTTCCAAATAAGGCTTGCTATGCCATGTTTGGATATTTCTATGATATCTTATTCAATGATATCATATTTACTATGATCTACTTACATGACCATATAAGGCAGCAATGTCCTTATATAGCACACAAAGAAACGAGGCTAACAACAAAAGTATTTATCACTACAACTAATATGGCGGACAAACCCAATAAAAAGATCGAACAAATAAGGTAAACATTTATTTAACATGTATTTCTATGATGATATACAGCAATTCTGGTATTCTGTAAGAGGAATATTTAATTTCTTTCAGTATATGTAAGGAACATGTTCAAAGTTTTCTATAGTAGGCTGAAAAAGCACCATGTGTGAATAGAACCCAGCTGCTCGGTTGATATGTATAGGCTCATGTTAGTAACTCATATATGAAGTAGGGGTACTAATGTTAGTACTAAGTCAAACAGGGACTTTAATTCTGCATAATACTGTCAGAAAATGTTGAAAATCAAACTTGACCTAATGCAAAACCTTGTACCAAACTGGGAATCATGAAGTTCTTGAAAATGTAATGAGCATACACAAAATTTGTGATGGAATGTTACACAACTGAATGTGGTGGGATGTCACATGATTGGATGTGATGGGACATCACATGATTGAATGGGATGGGATGTCACATGATTGTATGGGATGGCATGTCACATCTTTGGATGGGATGGGATGGAATAGACATAAATAATACATCATGCCTCTACATGGATATCAGGACATAAAAAATACTGATATACAATGCTATTCCAAGATGAAAGATGCCAACTTACATGAACTGACATCATATCCTGATCAAAGTCCACCATATCTCGGTTTACTAGGACAAATCTCCCTGTGGTTTTCCATTCTACCTGAGCCTGGTATACATTTTCATCAGCTGCCAGGATTCGCCGGTAAATCCGTTCCACACTGTCTCGTTTGCCTTTGGCTCCACTCAACTGACTGTCCAACCCAAAGTCAAGTTCCTCCACCAAGAAGAAGTTACGAGGATCTTCTTTGTCAGAACGATGAGCCTTCATCATTGCCTGCAAAACAACAAAACTCTTCAGAGGACATAAAAATCAGCCATAAATGTGTCCATATAACATAGATGCTCCTGCCAGTGTGGTTCAATTAAGAAAATCTTGCTTAAACATACAAAAGCAGCAAACTGCCAAGTCAAACAGGGGCCATAACTCAAGCAAATGGGATAGGAAAATGGTGAAAATCAAAATTTTATCTAGAGCTCCCAAGTATTTTGGTTCATATCAAATTTGGTTTCAATGAATGATGGAACTTGACCATGACCCATTAACATAATGCCTCATATCAAATTTGGTTTCAATAAATGATGGAATTTGACCTTGACCTATTAAAATAAAGCCTCATATCAAATTTGGTTTCAATCCATGATGCAAGTTGACCCTGACCTATTAACATAAAGCCTCATATCCAATTTGGTTTCAATGCATGATGGAAACTGATCTTGACATATTAAACAAAGCCTCATATCAAATTTGGTTTCAATCCATGATGTAAGTTGACCTTGACCTATTAACATAACGCCTCATATCAAATATGGTTTCAATTAATGATGTAAGTTGACTATGACCTATTAAGATGAAGCCTCAAATCAAATCTGGTTTTGATCAATGATGTAAGGTTGACCTAGACCTATTAACATAATGCCTCATACCAAATTTGGCTTCAATTCATCAAGTTTTTCAAATATTATTGGATAGACATCAATATAAAGTGAGTTGTAGGATATATGCAGTGGACAGACATGTTTAACACTGTATGTTTGCTGAATTAATACATGGTAGGGAAATAAGATTTAACAATGCAGCTTGACTGTTCTAGCTGGTTGGTGATTTAAAGTTCACACACTTTTGCCTGATTAAAACTGTTTGGAGTTTTTCATGGCCTTATTTTTCATGCCAAAAGGAACATATATCAGTGACAGCAATGCTCTTGTAATAAATAACAGAGACAATCAAAGAATGTTAAAAGACTGCCAGACTCCCCTACAAAGAAACACAAACCATCTTGCGAGTCAAAATAAACATATCTTTGAAAGCAGCTGGCATTACTAATTGACATTCATAATTTTTTTTTTCAGTCTTATTGCTATGATGTCTGCAGTGTGGCAGATTATAGCAATGTCAAGCACTGGGGCATCATGCCTTAGACACATAACATCATGTCCTACCCAGTCACATTATCCTGACACAAGGCCAACCAGTCCTAACACTAACCTCTTAATGCTGAGCACCAAGCAAGGCAGCTGTTAGTGCCATTTTTATAAATCTTTGGTATGACTCGGCCAGGGTTTGAACCTGCGACCTCCTGCATCTGAAGCACATGCTCTAACTACTGAGGCCACCAGAGCAGTGATTTTCATTCCTCAAACGATCATCTACCATATATACCACATATACTCACTTATAAGTTGAATCAAACTGCAACAACAAAGATCCTGATCTTGCGCAACATAATGTGCCTACAGATCAGGGTCTGTTTTCTGTTTTACTTATTATACTCCTAGCAAACTGCACAAACCCAGATCTACCAGTGCATTATGCAACAGAAGATCTGGGTCTGTGCAGTTTGCACTTGGACTCAACTTATAAGTGAGAATAGACACTTTATGGACAGATCACTTTTCTTTACAAAGTTTTCATGCACTTTTATTTATACATCCAGACTCACGTGTGTAAAATCATACAGTGGTTTATTGTTATAAGAATGAAAAATTTATCAAGAATATTTATATGTCTGTATGAGTGTGGGGCCCCGAGTGGTTGAGTGGTCTAAAGCGTTCACCGTTACGGATCACTGCCATCTCACCTCTGTCTGCGTGAGTTCGAGTCTCAGGCTCGGCTAACGTGGGTACGTGAGAAAGCCTGCCAGTAGCTTCTCGTGGGTTTGTGGTTCTTCCTGGGGTTTTCCAGGGTTCTTTCTCCACCAATTATACTGGCCGCCATGTATAGCCTATCATGTGCTGAAAAATGGCGTTAAACCCTACAACAACAACAACTGTATGAGTGTAATTTCCAAGTCAATAGACCATGTAGACTCATTCAACCATAATGCCCTAACTAACTAATGATACACTATAATGACTCATTAAGCTGTAATGCCCTAACTAACTAATGACACACTATAATGACTCATTAAACCATAATGCCCTAACTAACTAATGATACACTATAATGACTCATTATGCCATAATGCCCTAACTAATGATAGACTATAATGACTCATTAAGCCTTAATGCCCTAACTAACGAATGACAGATTATAATTATTCATTAACCCATAATGCCTTAACTAAAGAAAGACAATAATGACAAATTAAACAAAGGAGTGGTCTTTCAAGACAGGTTCTACTGTATTAGTAAATTGTTTTAAGGTTTTGCCATTTACAAGCTGTACTTGATAGCAGATTAGTATCTATGTAATTAACCTGAAAAGCCTTTAATCCTATGATCTAATCCTTTAATCCTAAGATCTAATCCTTTAATCCTAAGATTTAATCCTTTAATCCTAAGATGCAATCTAGTGTGATAGATTAAAACTGGTAATGTCACTGCTGCCAAGTCAAAAACAGCAAGTGCTGCTGGAGGTCTAAGACTTGAGGCACAGTTCAACACTGTGAACTTACTTTATCTTATGGTCAGGTGAAGAAGTCTAAGGCTTGATGCACAGTGATTCAATTTCATACATTAATAAATGCTTGTAAAACTAACACTGTGTATATTTGCTGCTATTTAATTTTGTGGATTCCTCCCATAAACAGGAGCCATGGTGGCTCAGTGGGTAGAATGCTGGACTCATAACCAAAAGGGTGCTGGTTCAAATCCTACCATCGGACCAAACTAGGTCAGCTACTGTGGTGTGTCCTTGGGTAAGATACTTAACTCCAACTGCCTCAGCCCTAAATAACCTACATGTGTTGCTGTGCTGTAAAGCACCAAACCAAACTCATGAAGAGTGTGCAAATGGAGTAAATCTACAGAAAACTTCTGACTTGACGGCTAACCTGCGTGATGATGTCCTGAGCAGTGCTCGAAGTGGGAGCCTTGAAAACAGTGTATGGCTGATCGGGGGACACATTGTACACACAGACCAGGAACATGTTCTCATCACGATCCCAGTCTCCTGTTGAGCTGTCCGTTGACACTTTCTTCTGAAATGATACAATATTGTGAATTATTTACTTTTTATTGTTTCAATTTCCATGTTTTTGGAGAAAAAAAGATGTTTTTGTTGCAATATGTAAAATCTAATTGCATTCAAGTCAGATCCAACTGTAGAGTTCCAGATCTGCAACCGCCTAGTATGCCGTCAGATCTGAGTCTATGTAGCTTATTAGAACTAAACAACATAGACCCTGAACTGCTGGCACATCATCAAAACTGGACCAAACTCATACATGAGTATGAATGGTACTTAAATCTGTGAAAGTTCTTCATGTTACTAAAAAAGACAAAAAAAACCCAACAAATATTTCTACCCCAACTCCCGATAATAGTGTTCAAAGTTACATGTTAAACCCAAATTTATTTCTTGTAAATTCTTTGCGTTAAAAACAAATGAAACATACCTGTGACAAGGCCAATACAGGATACTTGTGAAATGGCAGATGTAACACATCTGTGACAAGGCAGAGATGCAACATCCTTATGACTAGGCAGATGTAACATACCTGTGACATGGCAGATATAACATACTTGCGACAATGCAGATGTAACATACCTGTGACAAGGCAGAGATGCAACATAGTTATGATAAAGCAGATGTAACATACCTGTGACAAGGCAGATGTAGCACTTGTGACAAGGTAGATGCAACATACTTGTGAAAAGGCAGGTGTAACATACCTGTTACAAGGCAGATACAACATCCCTGTGACAAGGCAGATGCAGGAAAGTTGTGACAAATCAGGTGCAACATATGTGTGACAAGGCAGATGTTGCTATTAGTACCATTTTTATAAGTCTTTGGTATGACTTAGCCACAGTTTGAACCCCCGACCTCCTGCATCCAAGGCAGATGCTCTAACCACTAGACCACTGGAGCAGTTGTTGCTATTAGGCATATAGAGGAAACTTGGTAGAACAAGCACCAACCAGCGCACAATTGTAACTGTGACTGAACCAGGACTGCATACGTATAAACTGAATGCATTAACACTACAGTATCCAATTTGCAAATTCTTAATATTAACAAGAGATTTACAAGGAAGCATAAAATTTTTTTGTCAGTTCACTGTTGTCTTCAATACAAATGAACTTTATCTGCCTACACCATATATACTGTATTTGCTTATACATTGAGTCCAACTGCAAACAACATGGACTCTTATCTGCTGGCTAGCAGGTTGGGGTCTATATTGTTTATTCTACTGATTACCCCTAACAAACTGCATAGATCCAGATCTGCTGGCACATTATGCAACAGCTGATCTGGGTCTGTGCTTTTTGCAGTTGGACCTGTCTTACAATTGAGTATCTTTGGTATGCATCATGTAGATATGTTAAAATAGTTTAGTAAAACACAAAATTATTACTGCAACTTTTTAGCATAATAAAGTTCATAAATATTATTTTAGGAGATAAATGTAACACCCCCCCCATGTATGTATGTATGTATGTATGTATGTATGTATGTGTGCTTGTGTGTGATAAGAGCTCTGTTCAGTGACAATTTAGTTTTAGTTTGTATGAGTCTAAATTATTAAGGGGGGGGGGGAGAGGGGGAGAGAGAGAGAGAGAGAGAGAGAGAGAGAGAGAGAAAAGGCACTTTGAGAAAGACATTGTTACCAAAGTGTACACACCTTCTGTTCTTTCGATAACATTGTAGTCACCCATGCTCGGCTACTTGGGTCCTGAAAAAAATTACAGGATATGCTGTGCAAAAATTCAGTCTGTAATAGTGTTTGCTACATTGCATCTAAGTTATAGTCAATAATAACCTTTCCAGAAGCATTAGAAAGCTAATATTTAATATATTTTTCACATAGCAATGACACTGAATAAAGAATATTTTATTCATGCATATTCATACAACATAGTCAATTGCATGAATAATTAAGTATTGTATTTTTCTGGTGTACAAGTCAATTGCATGAATAATTAAGTATTGTACTTTTCTGGTGTACAAGTCAATTGCATGAATAATTGTATTTTTCTGGTGTACAAGTCAAATCTGCTAAGTTTATAGATTATTCATCCACGTAGTCAAGACGACACCAGATCAACACCCTGACTTCATCTTTTCTGCAAGCAACTTCCAGTTACATGAATATTAATGAGATCACTGTATGGTATTTCAGATTATTTGCAAAACTGCTATCACCAACACTAACATGCTAACAATAACATGCTTTTGCCCCCCATTTGATTTTTGAGAGAGAGAGAGAGAGAGAGAGAGAGAGACAGAGACAGAGAGAGAGGTTTCAAGGCAATTATAATCTGTCTTGTTCAGTCACATGATAATTGTGATTTTTCCCTAAGTTCAAGGCCACTACTATACTCCATTATGCTCTAAAACTGTGAGTCATCCAGGCCTGTTTGGTGCTAAATTAAGTTTAGTCCATAAATGGGAAAGTATTGGAACATGTTTGTATACCATTTCACCCAGAATAACTTCCCTGTAGTTTCCCAATACTTACACTGCTGACTTTGCGAAGTATGAATTTTCCAGCACCCTTCCACTTGTTCTGTGCCTGAAGAACCTTCTCTTGCATGCTGATGATACGTTGGGAGCTAGTTCCTTCCTTCTCCTTCTTCTCCCAGCTGTTGTGGACATCTTCCACCAAAACGTAGTCTTCTACCTTCTCTTCTGGTTTACCAGCCTTCACAAGTGCCTGTAAGAAAAACAATAATATCCAGGATATTTTAGTCTCTATGCAATTTTACATGTACTTCTACCCCCATCTCCATCTTCCAGCCCAGTGGAACACACTGATGTACTAAAGAAACAACTTAATACATCATTGTCTTAACATGGTCAATAACTTGTGCTGTTAAATTCAAAATGATAAAATACTGTTCCAAAACATGACCTAGTAATATGATGTGTCCCTATAAAACCAAAGCCAGCCTCTTTAAAATATTAAGCTTTGATGGAGACTCTAACTTTGTTTAAACCAAGAGGCATCCTCCTCAATTAATGACTGGTCATTAGGAATACTTTCATTATTGTGATTTCATATTATGTGATTTGGTAAACAAAGTACATTTACATATAATGGCCGCTCTTCTATTTCTGCTGACTAAAGAAATATGATCTTCACATTTCCCCTCCATAACAAGATCTTAGCTTTTGACGTTACATTTAATATTCATTTTCAATGTTAAGTTTCACTTGATCTTCTTTCCCAATCCCAAGATATTTCAATCTAAACTTACATATATTTGAACTATTCTTCCTCAACAACATGCAATGATGACAGTGAGTTTGCATACAATTACATGTATAGATAGAATATGGAAAAACTGCAAAAGTATCAACTTAAACATAACTAAACTGAGCTTCTTTGGGAAATTTGTTTTCTTTAAAATTGCAATACTACTTTAGAAGGACATGAAAAGGCCAAAGCTCTTAAAATGGTCATTCTTCTCCAAGATGGACAAATTACATATATAGAAATATGATATATCAAAGAATAGCATACACATATTTACACTGCATTGATGTATGTCCTTACCTGAGCTATTGCATCATACACAGACGTATCCTGAGTAACCTTTAAGATGACATATTCATCAGGGGATGTAACTCCAAAGACATTGATGAAAAATATTCGCCTCCTCAGCTTCACAGTACCACCAATAGGCTGGAATAATAATAATGATAACTTGAGCTATTAATGACAGGCGTATCACAAAGGGCCCAGCTCTTTAGAGTTTTCGCCATAGGGCTTTAAACAGAAGAACTTGTGTTAGGAAAAGGTCCATAACTGTGTCCAAAATGAAGTAGATGAGACAAAACCCATAAAAAGATGAATCTAAGTCGATGAGAGCAATATTCCAAGCTTTCATCTGAAGATAAGAATTTGTTTGACATGAGGTATAACTCTGTCTGGAGCTATGTTGGTTACAAAGAACATGTGTCAAGGCAAGTCCACCAACATTATGAATGTTGAGGTTTTGAGGTTGAATGTTACAACCTTTCTGAATTTGGTAACAAAAATGCAAGTTTGGCAACAAAATTTGTGACCATTTTTTATGAACCTCTACAGATGTCTTTAGGCGGTATACAACCTCTACAGACATTTTCAGGCAGTATACAACCTCCACAGATGTCTTTAGTCATTATACAACCTCTACATGTGTCTTTAGGCAGTATACAACCTCTACAATTATCGTTAGTCAGTATACAACCTCTGCATATATCTTTAGTCAGTCTACAATTTCTACAGATGTCTTTAGGCAGCATACACTCTCTATGTCTTTAGTCAGAATACAACCTCTACTGATGTATTAAGTAAGTATATAATCTCTACAGGTGTCTTTAGTCAGTATACAATTGCTATAGGTGTCTTTGGGCAGCATGCAACCACTACAGATGTCTTAAATCAGCATACCTCTACAGATGTCCTTAGTGAGTATACAACCTCTACAGATGTCATTAGTATACAACCCCAACAGATGTCCTTAATATACAACCTCTACTGATGACCTTAGTCAGTATACAACCTCAATAGATGTCCTTAGTATACAACCTCTACAGATGTCCTTAGTATACAACCTCTACTGATGACCTTAGTCAGTATACAACCTAAATAGATGTTCTTCGTATACAACCCCAAAAGATGTCCTTAGTATACAACCTCTTCTGATGACCTTAGTCAGTATACAACCTCAATAGATGTCCTTAGTATACAACCTCTACTGATGTCCTTAGTATACAACCTCTACTGATGACCTTAGTCAGTATACAACCTCAATAGATGTCCTTAGTATACAACCTCTACAGATGTCCTTAGTATACAACATCTACTGATGACCTTAGTCAGTATACAACCTCAATAGATGTCCTTAGTATACAACCTCTACAAATGTCGTTAGGCAGTATACAATCTCTATGTCTTAAGTCACTATACAACCTCTGCAGATGTCTTTAGTCAGTATACAATCTCTCTGTCCTATAAGTCACTATACAACCTCTGCAGGTATCTTAAGGCACTGTACAACCTGTACAGATGTCTTTAGGCACTGTACAGCCTGAACAGATATCTTAAGGCACTGTACAACCTCTACATATGTCTTTAAGCAGTATACAGTCTCTATGTCTTTAGTCAGAATACAACATCTACAGATGTTTATGTCAGTATACAACCTCTGCAGATGTCTTTAGTCTGTATACAACTGCTATAGGTGTCTTTGGGCAGCATGCAACCACTACAGATGTCCTTAGTCAGTATACAACCTCAACATATGTCCTTAGTATACAACCTCTACAAATTTCTTTAGTCAGTATACAACCTCTACAGATGTCCTTAGTATAAAACCTCTACATATGTCCTTAGTCAGTATAAACCCTCTACAGATGTCTTTAGTCATTATACAACCTCTACAGATGTCCTTAGTATACAACCTCAACAGATGTTCTTAGTATACAACCTCAACATATGTCCTTAGTATACAACCTCTACAGATGTTGTTAGACAGTATACAATCTCTATGTCTTAAGTCACTATACAACCTCTGCAGATGTCTTTAGGTAGTGTACAACCTCTACAGATGTCTTTAGGCACTGTACAACCTCTACATATGTCTTTAAGCAGTATACAGTTTCTACGTCTTTAGTCAGAATGCAACATCTTTAGATGTTTTAAGTCTGTATACAACCTCTGCAGATGTCTTTAGTCAGTATACAACTGCTATAGGTGTCTTTGGGCAGCATGCAACCACTACAGATGTCCTTAGTCAGTATACAACCTCAACATATGTCCTTAGTATACAACCTCTACAGATTTCTTTAGTCAGTATGCAACCTCTACATATGTCCTTAGTATATAACCTCTACAGATGTACTTAGTATACAACCTCTACAGATGCCCTTAGTCAGTATACAACCTCCATAGATGCCTTTAGTCAGTATACAACCTCTACAGATGCCCTTGGTCAGTATACAACCTCAACATATGTCATTAGTATACAACTTCTACAGATGTTTTTAGTCCGTATACAACCTCTACAGATGTCCTTAGTCAGTATGCAACCTCTACAGATGTCTAGAAATACAACTTTATTGCTAAGGTCAATTCGTCTTTGGAACTCTTTAGCAGCTGTAGTAGCTAAGGCACCTGACATGGTATCTTTCAACTCGGAATTCTCCACTCTAAAGATTTAAACACAACTTAGTACCAAATTGCAAGTAAAATCTAATGATGTCTAATGCTTATTGTGTTGAAACTCAGGGGTCACTTTTCATAGCAAGAGTGTCTAGACTGAAGAACTAAAATGCAATTTGACTCTTCCCTTCTTTCATATATTGTCCATATCTATTATTTCAAATGTCTTTTGATCTGCCTTGCAGATTTAGTTTTCATTTCTGTCTATACTGCACCAATGAAATGCAACAGTCAAGTGTGACTGCAGTATCGCATGATGTAGATGTAGATGATTGAAACTACACTATAAATACTGGTGCCAGTATGATTTGAAGCAAATAGGTTAGGTTGAATATGGTGCCAGTATGATTTGAAGCAAACAGGTTAGGTTGAGTATGGTGCCAATATGATTCAAAGCAAACAGGTTAGGTTGAGTATGGTGCCAATATGATTCAAAGCAAACAGGTTAGGTTGAGTATGGTGCCAATATGATTCAAAGCAAACAGGTTAGGTTGAGTATGGTGCCAGTATGATATAACGCAAAGGGTTAGGTTGAGTATGGTGCCAGTATGATTTGAAGCAAACAGGAATAGGTTGAGTATGGTGTCAGAATGATATGAAGCAAACATGTTAGGTTGAGTATGGTGCCAAAATTATTTGAACCAAATATGTTAGGCTTAGTATGGTGCCAGTATGATTCCAAGCAAACAGGTTAGGTTGAGTATGGTGCCAATATGATTCAAAGCAAACAGGTTAGGTTGAGTATAGTGCCAATATGATTCAAAGCAAACACGTTAGGTTGAGTATGGTGCCAATATGATTCAAAGCAAACAGGTTAGGTTGAGTATGGTGCCAGTATGATATAACGCAAAGGGTTAGGTTGAGTATGGTGCCAGTATGATTTGAAGCAAACAGGAATAGGTTGAGTATGGTGTCAGAATGATATGAAGCAAACATGTTAGGTTGAGTATGGTGCCAAAATTATTTGAACCAAATATGTTAGGCTTAGTATGGTGCCAGTATGATTCAAAGCAAACAGGTTAGGTTGAGTATGGTGCCATTATGATTCAAAGCAAACAGGTTAGGTTGAGTATAGTGCCAATATGATTCAAAGCAAACAGGTTAGGCTGAGTATGGTGCCAATATGATTCAAAGCAAACAGGTGAAGTTGAGTATGGTGCCAATATGATTCAAAGCAAAGAGGTTAGGGTGATTATGGTGCCAATATGATTCAAAGCAAACAGGTTAGGTTGAGTATGGTGCCAATATGATTCAAAGCAAACAGGTTAGGTTGAGTATGGTGCCAATATGATATAAAGCAAAGGGTTAGGTTGAGTATGGTGCCAATATGATTTGAAGCAAAGGGTTAGGTTGAGTATGGTGCCAACATGATCTAAAGCAAGGGGTTAGGTTGAGTATGGTGCCAATATGATTTGAAGCAAAAGGGCTAGGTAGAGCATGGTGCCAATATGATTTGAAGCAAAGGGTTAGGTTGAGTATAGTGCCAATGTAGTCTAAAGCAAAGGGTTAGGTTGACTATGGTGCCAATATTATTTGAAGCAAATAGGTTAGGTTGAGTATGGTGCCAGTATGATTTGAAGCAAACAGGTTAGGTTGAGTATGGTGCCAATATGATTTGAATCAAACATGTTAGGTTGAGTATGGTGCCAATATGATTCAAAGCAAACAGGTTAGGCTGAGTATGGTGCCAATATGATTTGAAGCAAAGGATTAGGTTGAGTATGGTGCCAATATGATTCAAAGCAAACAGGTTAGGCTGAGTATGGTGCCAGTATGATCTGAAGCAAAGTGTAAGGTTGAGTATGGTGCCAATATGATTTGAAGCAAAAGGGCTAGGTAGAGTACGGTGCCAATATGATTTGAAGCAAAAGGTTAGGTTGAGTACAGTGCCAATATGATTTGAAGCAAAGGGTTAGGTTGAGTATGGCGCCAATATAGTCTAAAGCAAAGGGTTTGGTTGACTATGGTGCCAATATGATTTGAAGCAAATAGGTTAGGTTGAGTATGGTGCCAATATGATTTGAAGCAAACAGGTTAGGTTGAGTATGGTGCCAGGATGATTTGAAGCAAACAGGTTAGGTTGAGTATGATGCCAAAATTATTTGAAGCTAATATGTTAGGTTGAGTATGGTGCTAGTATGATTTGAAGCAAACAGGTTAGGTTGAGTATGGTGTCAATATGATTCAAAGCAAACAGGTAAGGTTGAGTATGGTGCCAATATGATCTGAAGCAAACAGGTTAGGCTGAGTATGGTGCCAATATGATTTGAAGCAAACAGGTTAGATTGAGTATGGTGCCATTATGATTTGAAGCAAAGTGTAAGGTTGAGTATGGTACCAATATGATTCAAAGCAAACAGGTTAGGCTGAGTATGGTGCCATTATGATTTGAAGCAAAGTGTAAGGTTGAGTATGGTACCAATATGATTCAAAGCAAACAGGTAAGGTTGAGTATGGTGCCAATATGATATAAAGCAAAGGGATAGGTTGAATATGGTGCCAATATGATCTGAAGCAAAGGGTTAGGTTGAGTATGGTGCCAATATGATTCAAAGCAAAGGGTTAGGTTGAGTAAGGTGCCAATATGATATAAAGCAAAGTGTTAGGTTGAGTATGGTGCCAGTATGATTTGAAGCAAACAGGTTAGGTTGAGTATGGTGCCAGAATGATTTGAAGCAAGCAGGTTAGGTTGAGTATGGTGCTAGTATGATTTGAAGCAAACAGGTTGAGTATGGTGCCAATATGATTTGAATCAAACATGTTAGGTTGAGTATGGTGCCAATATGATTCAAAGCAAACAGGTTAGGCTGAGTATGGTGCCAATATGATTTGAAGCAAAGGGTTAGGTTGAGTATGGTGCTAGTATGATCTGAAGCAAAGATGTTAGGTTGAGTATGATGCCAATATGATTCAAAGCAAACAGGTTAGGTTGAGAATGGTGCCAATATGATATAAAGCAAAGGGTTAGGTTGAGTATGGTGCCAATATGATTCAAAGCAAACAGGTAAGATTGAGTATGGTGCCAATATGATATAAAGCAAAGGGTTAGGTTGAGTATGGTGCCAATATGATTTGAAGCAAAGGGTTAGGTTGAGTATGGTGCCAATATGATTTGAAGCAAAAGGGTTAGGTTGAGTATGGTGTCAATATGATCTGAAGAAAAGGGTTAGGTTGAGTATGGTACCAATATGATTTGAAGAAAAGGGTTAAGTATGGTGCCAATATGATTTAAACCAAAGGGTTAGGTAGAGTATGGTGCCAATATGATCTAAAGCAAAGGGTTAGGCTGAGTATGGTGCCAATATGTTTGAAGCAAAGGGTTAGGTTGAGTATGGTGCCAATATGATATAAAGCAAAGGGTTAGGTTGAGTATGGAACCAGTATGATTTGAAGCAAAGGGTTAGGTTGAGTATGGAGCCAGTATGATTTGAAGCAAACAGGTTAGGTTGAGTATGGTGCCAAAATTTTATGAAGCAAACATGTTAGGTTGAGTATGGTGCTAGTATGATATAAAGCAAAGGGTTAGGTTGAGTATGGAACCAGTATGATTTGAAGCAAAGGGTTAGGTTGAGTATGGTGTCAGAATGATCTGAAGCAAACAGGTTAGGTTGAGTATGGTGCCAAAATTATATGAAGCAAACATGTTAGGTTGAGTATGGTGCTAGTATGATTTGAAGCAAACAGGTTAGGTTGAGTATGGTGTCAATATGATTCAAAGCAAACAGGTTAAGTTGAGTATGGTGCCAATATTATTTGAATCAAACATGTTAGGTTGAGTATGGTGCCAATATGATTCAAAGCAAAGAGGTTAGGTTGAGTATGGTGCCAATATGATTCAAAGCAAAGAGGTTAGGTTGAGTATGGTGCCAATATGATTCAAAGCAAACAGGTAAGGTTGAGTATGGTGCCAATATGATATAAAGCAAAGGGTTAGGTTGAATATGGTGCCAATATGATATAAAGCAAAGGGTTAGGTTGAGTATGGTGCCAATATGATTTGAAGCAAAGGGTTAAGTATGGTGCCAATATGATCTAAAGCAAAGGGTTAGGCTGAGTATGGTGCCAATATGATCTAAAGCAAAGTGTTAGGTTGAGTATGGTGCCAATATGATTTGAAGCAAAGGGTTAGGTTGTGTATGGTGCCAATATGATTTGAAGCAAAGGGTTAGGTTGAGTATGGTGTCAATATTATTTGAAGCAAAGGGTTAGGTTGAGTATGGTGTCAATATTATTTGAAGCTGAGGGTTTGGATGTGTATGTAAGTAATACTTTAAACAAAGATTCTGCCCAATACAATGTCTGCTGTCAAAAGCTGCTTGTATCTTGTAGCATGACTGTATCATATATGTAGCATGTGTGTAACATGATTGTACTGTGTATGTAACATGATTGTTGAACATATTTAATCAAAACTCATGACTTTGTTGAAAATACTGCTGTCACAGGCAATACCATTGAAGTGATAACCTATATTTTACTATCTAATAATGCAGACATGACAACCTCCCCCACCAAACCTCAATGTAAATATACTCTGAAAAAATATAATCAACTGAATACCATCTACTGCATTACCTCTTTGCCTTCTTTGCCCTCTTTTCCCAGTTCTGAAAGATCTTTGACTTTGGCAAAAACAGATTTGAGAATTGCCGATGTTGTCTCATGGCCACTACCACTAATTCCGCAGGGCTCAAGAAGTTCCTCCTCATGTTTAGAATAAATAAAAAGAGTCGCAAGCTCAAGTGGTTGGTTGTTTGGGCTACGTAGCCGAACATGACGGTATCCTGTAGAACAAAATGCAAAAATCATTATGTGTGTAAGGTTCTCTGAAACACTATACTTCCTTTGCTAACTGATCTATTACCTATGAAATATTATGTTTCCTTGCTAACTGAGCTAATATCTGCGAAACAGTTTCTTTTGCTAACTGTGCTATGATCACTGTAACGAACTGTTGTTTGTAGAAGAATTTTGTGTTCACTGATTGTGATTGATTTGGATTTTTAACATACCGGTAGCTTAAAAATTCTTCAGTCATATGGCTATGATGTCTGCAGTGTGGCAGTCTATAGTGATGTCTAGCACTTGGGCATCTTGCTGCAGACATGTAGCATGATGTCTCACCCAGTCACATTATCCTGACACCAGGCCGACCAGTCCTATCACTAACCTTTTAAATGCTGAGTGCCTAGCCAGGCAGCTGTTAGTGCCATTTTGTAAGTTTTTGGTATATTTTGGCTGAGTTCAAACCCACGACCTCCTGCATCTGAGGCAGATGTTCTAACCACTAGGCCACTAGAGCAGTCAATTTTGTGTTCAGATAAATTGTGTATTGATTTAAATCTATTAGACGGAGAAGGAGTCCCAATTTAAGTGCTATGCAATCCTGAGCCATCTGAATACTTCAAACAGTTAGCATACTAGGGGTTCTTATACATCCTGTGTTGGGAACCTTGATGCACCAACAGTAAATTCAATGGATGTGAGCGAACCAATCAGATAAGGTAGTCTTGAGGGCTAACAAAGAATGGTGGGGGGGAATAGGGTCGGAGTCCAAATTTTAAGCATGAAACCTGATCATTTGTAGGATACTTCATTAAATTT
Organism: Megalonaias nervosa; assembly: GCA_016617855.1. Taxonomy (NCBI): domain Eukaryota; kingdom Metazoa; phylum Mollusca; class Bivalvia; order Unionida; family Unionidae; genus Megalonaias; species Megalonaias nervosa. Next base: position 38,565 of record JAECUM010000696.1, read on the forward strand.
GGCAGTGTACTAGAGAATTCAAAGCGTGATAGACCTGTTAACCACTGTGTTCTATGTACAAGGAACTGGGGTTAGGAGGAAGTGAATTCAAACAAAAAGTCTAACTCAGATTATTCCATGGGATCAGATTGATTTGTTCAAGAACTTGAGAGCTTTGATGTGATGTGATTTGGATTTTTTTACGTAGCTTTAATGATTTTTATGTCATATCGCTACAATGTCTGCAGTGTGGCAGTTTATAGTGATGTCTAGCACTGGGGCATCATGCTGCAGACATGTAGCATGATGTCCCACCCTGTCACATTATCCTGACACCAGGCTGACCAGTCCTAACACTAACCTCTTAATGCTGAGTGCCAAGCGAGGCAGCTGTTAGTACCATTTTTATAAGTCTTTGGTATGATTCTGCCAGGGTTCAAACCCGCGACCTCCTGCATCCGAGGCAGACGCTCTAACCACTAGGCCACCGGAGCGGTCTGAGAGCTTTGAAAGAAAGCTTTCAGAGTGCCAGCACAAGAGTGGCCCAGAAACAGGAGTGGGAAGAAAGAAAATAGAAGCAGGAAGAAAGGAAATATAAGTAGGATGAAGGAATTATAAGCGGGAAGAAAGGAGGAAGTGGAAGAGGAGATACAGGTCAATGGAAGAACAGCCAATAAAAGACTGATTCTCTCACAAATAGATTGTGAAAGTTTGTATAATGAGCTAATATGTTAAATGGGAGTTCAACCAACTAGGTCAAATGCTATGTACAGTTTTATTGAGCAGAGACTGAGGACTGGTGTTGAACTAAATAGACTCCCTACATTTTTGTAATAAAATTTTTATGTCTATTGTATCGAGTTGTTAAATGTGTTTAGAGTGTCAGCTTAAGCTGTCAGGGGGCTCAAAATTCTTAATGCACACCTTCTTGCCATAATACTGTAGCTGGGTTGTGAAAAAATCATCTGTGAAACACTGTTTCAATGCTAAATGTGTTATGGTCTGTGAAACACTGTTTCCTTGATAATTGTGCTATGATGTGTGAAACAAGTTTTCCATTGCTAATTGTGCAATGATGTGTGAAATAGTTTCTTTCACTTGCTTGTTGTGCTATGTTATGTGAAACAGTTTCCCTTCCTAATTGCACTATGATTTGTGAAAGTTTCTCTTGCTAATTGCGCTATGATCTGTGAAACAGTTTCCATTGCTAATGGTGCAATGATCTGTGAGACACTGTTTCCTTGATAATTGGGCTCTGATCTGTAAAACAAGGTTTCTATTGCTAATTGTGCAATGATGTGTGAAATAGTATGTCTCCCTTGCTAGTTGTGCTATTTCTGTGAAACAGTTTCCCTTGCTAACTGTGCTATGATCTGTGAAAGTTTCCCTTGCTAATCATGCTGTGATCTGTGAAACAAGGTTTCCATTGCTAATGGTGCAATGATGTTTTAAATAGTATGTTTTCCTTGCTAATTGTGGAACTGTGAAACAGTTTCCCTTGCTAATCATGCTATGATCTGTGAAACACTATATTTCCCTTGAAAACTGTGCTATGATATGTCTATGCATGGCTATCCACTACTTGCAGAGGGCATTAATCTGGATCAAACTGGTAGAAAGAAACAACTGAATAAATTTCAAAATAAACTGTAATTCATATTATTTATGTTAATTTAATTTTATTGATATTCTTAAATATATATATATATATATATATATATATAGAAACAACTGAGAACTCTCTATAGATAGATAGATAGATAGATAGTCTGAGTCATTGTGTTATAAACTGTTTAGCTGAAGCCAATACTAAAGTCATCCATGAATTTTGGCATGTGGTGAGGGAACAAAACATGTCAATTTCTTGTAAAACCAAATAACAATCAATTCACACTATTTTTTTGAGTTAATTATCTCAGACTTATAGCATAATGTAGAGTAAAATATTTTTAAAGTTAAATTTTCTTAACTTAAACCAAGTTCCAGTCCCAAATTACATCACAAAAACTGTTGTATTCATTATCAAGGATGATTTCACCAAAGAAAGATGCAGGTAGTACGAATGCTTGTGGCATTGTGGGTGGTGGAGAATACAGTTCACTAGATGGGATCAAAGTGTTGAGAATAGCAATGGAGGTGGGTGTTGGGAGAATATAGTACAGTAAGATGAAAGCATTGCTGTCATTGTTGTTATAGTGTTTAATGCCATTTTTCAGCATAAGATAGGTATACATGGCAGCCAGTATAAATAGTGAAGGAAGAACTAGGGAAACCCCAGAAAGAACCACCAACCCACGAGATGCTACTGGCAAGCTTTCTCATGTACCCACCTTGGCCGAGCCCGAGACTCGAACCCATGCAGACAGAGGTGAGATGGCAGTGATCCGTAATGGCGAGCACTTTAGACCACTCGGCTACTCAAGGCCCAGGATCAAAGCATTGAGAATGATGGTAGAGGTAGGGGTGGATGGAAATTATGGTGCACTAATCAAAGTACTGAGAATATTGATGGCTTGGAGGGTGGAGGAGATTAAATAAGATAAAAGTGATAATCATGTTTCTTCATCAGCAATCACCAATAATCCTCGTAAAATAATAGATATGAAATTTACATATTTTTAGTCTTTACTTCTAATTATCTCCTAACAGAAAATTGAGTAAAAAATTCAAACCAAACGTTGACAGAAAATAATTAAGCAATTACTTTCAAGAGCATTTTGTACTGAAATGATTCTACCCAGAAGCTGTCAAACAATATCAAAGGAGATAATCCCTCCAAGTATAAACATTTCCTCAAAAGATTAAAATTTGAAGTACATAGCTAAACTCACTTTATCAGTGCCAAAAGTCCACTAAGGGTAAACATAGAAATTAGATGACTATTATTAGAAATACAAGCTATTCTTGGTAACTGACAGAAGAAAACATGCCGCAAGTTTGAAAGGGATATATCCCACCAAGCCAGAAAAGTTAATAATGGAAATCAGGCCTACCTGGACGGAGACATTTCAATGGAATGACTCGCTGAGCTACCATGTGGTTTGTACTGGTATCAACAACAACAAAACGGATAAAGGCAAGGTCTGAAAACATCACCTGGTAATAAAGAAAAATATTATACAGAAATATTTAATTAATAAGTTAATTAATTAACATATGTTTCAATAGATATTTTGCTGTTCATTATATTTGGCCAACCATACTGTGTGCACATAGCTTAAAGGCACAAGTCCTTGCTGCATCACAAAATTAATAAAAAATCAAATAGTCATTTGAATGGCACTGTAGTGTGGCCTGCTTTGCATGTGATAAGCAAATGTTACAACTGTGAAGGAAAAAGATATCAGAAAGGATTTCTGAACATATCATTTTTAATAATGACTGAAGGAGAGTTTATAAGGATCAGATCCAGACCTAGTAGATTAAACGCATAAGTAACAACAGTATATATAAAGATGTTAATGGACAACATCATGTATGTGACAACACAATTCATGCGTAACTCCTCTAACTACAGGCTCACCAGTGATACTGATGTTGTGCACCTTGGGGTGATATAAAAATGCAGATTTCATCCTTGGCTGCAATTTGATATGTACCTATTAACACAATATATGAAAATGATACTGATTAGAAACGACACTTCCTGGGTGAGACAAATTTACATGCTGGCGTTCATTAACATTGTTAACAATATTTCATAAGATTGACTGTTTGTAGTTTTATGCCCTAACAAGTATATAGATGGGGCAAACAAAAGTAGGTCACTATGACATTCATTTCAAGATTCAGTGCATTTGATCAAATTTTGCACTTAGGTTCATTTCTCAGACATTATTGGTGAGACTCAAAACATTTTGTGCAGATGTTTCTTGATAAGTACATTATTATCCCAATAAATGTTGGTCACAGCAGCCTATTTTCGCTTTTAGGCCATTTTCTATTGCACACATGAAAACAGAGGCATTTCAAGCAAAAATGTTGGGTGGTAGGACATTCATGTTCAAAGAAAAAAAATTGTGTTCTATGAAAACATTTAAAAATCATATTACAGTCAATAAACATCTGCAAATACAACACACTTTCTACAGTTTTGTCACCACAATATGGTCGGTAAAATCAGAGATGAACACATACTGACAAAATAACATTTTCATAATCTTCCATGTGACACGGTACATGTACATATAATCATTTTTCGACAATATCTTGGCAATAATCACCAAAACATGCCAGAACAAGTTTAACAATAAAGTATTCTGCGATTTGCAAACATATATGGATTTTACCATCACAAATATCTATTTTACCAATGACAGATAAAATGAACAAGAGACCCCAGTGGGCTGGGATTACTCACCTGGATGACGTGGATGATACATTTAGAGTCTTAGTCGGCGGTTGAATTAGTACCATAACACAATGCAAGAGCAGCTGCACAAGAAAGCTTGGTACATTCTTTCTGCAGAAATTTCTTCCAGTGCATATGTTATGAAAACAACTGTTTCAAGATTTCAACCATATTTCATTGCATGTCTGCCATCGTTTGTCCAAAACTGAAAGGCCGCTTTCTTTCAATTTTGACAAAATTCTGATGAATGGCTTTTATTTTGATCAAGTCTTTAAACTGTTTTTCTGTTTCTGGTAATGGCAGCCATATTTGAAGGTAGACTGGCATTGTTGGTAAGGAATGAAAGGCCTTAAAGCCAAGAACTTCATGTCACATTTGGTTAGCTTTGTGATGAACATTGTAATGGCTCTTTTTGTATTAATGGCAGCCATATTTGATTGTGGATAGGAATCATTTTTTTCATTTTTAAAAATTTCCAAGCCAGTCATGTCAGGCTGCTTTGTGTCGAATTTGGTCAGAATCTGTTCAGTGGCTTTTTGAAAGAATCAATTTATAGAATTTTCCATTTTTGTAACACTGACCATATCTGAAGGAGGATCGGTATCATGTGAATAAAACTAAAACAATCTTGATGTGAAGATGCACCAGGCCGGCCAGTCCTAACACTAACCTCTTAATGCTGAGCGCTTACCAAGGCAGCTGTTAATACCATTTTTATAAGTCTTTGGTATGACCTGACAAGGGTTCAAACCTGCAACTTTCCACATCCATGGCAGTTGCTTTAACCACTAGGCCACCAGAGCGGTCTCCCACCTTTAGTAATGGTGACCATATCTGGTGGTGGATTGGTATTATTTTAAAGGTAATAAAGCCCATAATACCAGGAACCTCTCTGTGAAGTTTGGTTGACACTGATTCAGTAGTTTTTAAGAGTTGAAAATAACATACATTGAAAGATGGACAATGTATGCAGGACCACACAATGAACATGTCACAGTAATAACACACATTTTGATAATTTTCTCCAATCCTCCAATAAAAGACTGTTATTCTTAAATTGGCTATGTTTACTTACCTGGAAGGTGAACACATCATTCCAGATGGGATTAAGAGAGTTCCTTGAAATAACCTTGGCCTTGTGTTTGGCACAGTCCACGGGTATCCCAATGATCTCAACCTCCACCTGTACACTGGCTGTGTAATTTGAGCTAACATACTGACCTGATATGAGCTGAAACGGGGAAAAGAAATGGTCGTATTCAATTTCTGACACTACTCATGGTTGAATATTTTCTTAATAATAAATTTCTGGGTCAACTAATAATGAAAAGAATGTTAAAACTAACTTTTGGTCAAAATGTGTTTTGCTACCTTAAATAGATCAATAAATCCATCAGAATGTATAATGTATTGATCAAGTATTTTTTGTAGACAGTACATTCACACTAAATATAGTTTTATAATCTATTTCAGAAAAAATGTGAAACGTTATACAAATATCGTTATTGTTCTATATCTTCAAAAATACATTCAGTATCTTAGTCGGTGGTTGAATTAGTACCATAATATATTATAGGGGGATGACTTATTTAATAAGTGCATGCCAATAATACTTTACTGTTCTAACTGATATAGTGGATCATAAGATGAGTTCAACTGCAAACTGCACAGACCCAGGTCTGCCATCGCATAATGCACTGGAAGATCTGGGCCTGTACAGTTTGTTGTTTGAAGGAGTAATCAGTAGACCCTGATCTGCTGGCGCCTTATACTACAGTAGATCAGGATCTTTGTTGTCTGCAGTTGGACTTAACTTATAAGTGAGTATTTACGGTTTGATATGGTGCCATGACTATTATTATACTGAAATGTGTCATAAAGTTTAACTATAATTAGAGCTACAGTGTCATGCCTTGTTAGATACAAACTGATACTGTAAATATTACTATAGTTTCTGTAGCCATGGTCCCTAAACTTTATTCCGAAATATTTAAAAACTGAATTCAGCATGGGGATAACTTTAAACCTACATGCAGAGTAAGAATGGTGGCATGAAGGCCATCAAACTCCTTGTCCCATGGATTGAAGTGGTTGTACATTACGTGACTCTTGTCCCACATGACTGCTGGCTTCAGTACATAGCCACTCCTGCCATTCTGCTCAAATATAGCTGTGTTGAGAGCCATGGCTGTATCTAGGAAAGCAATTTTTGGAGTACAAAATAGTTGTTTTTTGTTACAATGCTAACCCAATTTAATTACATTAAGAGAATATCTACCATCTCACAAATTCAGCCCTTCCAAGCTATAAAAGATGTTAATGTCTTTTGGCTTGTTTAATAAGGTGGTGCTCAACAGTTTCAAATTTTGCATGGAGTTAAATTTTTATTGAAAAAAGAATTTCCCAAATTTTCCTCACTGGTTATACTATATACTAGCTATATAAAAATGACCTTATATATCTTATGTATTAATAAAAGAACTTTTAATTCCCTTTATTTTGGTGTATGAATGACGGGTGTATTTTGGGTCATAGAGTATACAGCTTGGCCTTGCTTCAGATGTACACCTTTCAAAAAATTGCTAGCTCCACTTGGTCATTTTCACTTCTTGGACTTCAGAGGTAAATTGTAATAAAAAAAGAGTTGATAACTTTTTTACATGTTATATATTTGGTAATTCATTCATTGCACTTTCAGAAATTGGTGCTGTCTAGTCTGGTAAAATTCACATTCCCTATTTTAATAACGGCTGAGGATAATGTACTTTAGACTAATTCAGGCCGAGTTTTTGAGCACATGGACACAATCATTTTGGTCAGCTGTATGCTTAGATCATGTACAATTTCTGTAAGTATAACATCCAATGAAATTTCAGCCACAGTACATGAAAGTGACATAGAGGTATGCCAACATTCCATTGTACATGTTGCGAATACAAACAACTTTGCCTTACACCTGACACCCTCTCAGAAGCTCATAATATTTGTAGAGCACCCGCTTAGGTGGCACTCTACAGTTTTGTATTTTGCATAGGGTTATAATTTTAAAGAAAAAGAATTCCCCCGGGTTTCCTCACTACCTATACTGGCTATTTAAAAAAGACCTTGTATATCTTAGGTATTGTTCAAAGAATCTTTAATTCCCTTTATTTTAGTGTATGATTGATGGGTGTAATATGGGTTATAGAGTATACAGCTTGGCCTTATTCCAGATGTGCACCTTTTGAAAAAGTGATAGCTCCACTTGGTCATTTTCACCTCCTGAACTTCAGAGGTAAATTGTAAAAGAAAGAGCTGATAAATTTTTTTACATTTTATATATTTGGTAATTCATTCACTGCACTTTCAGAAGCTGGTATTGTCTAGTCTGGCAAAATTCATTTTCCCTATTTTAATAGCTGCTAAGGATAGTGTACTTTAGACAAATTCAGGCTGATTTTAGGAGCACAAGGAAGCAGTCATTTTAGTTAGCAGTGTGCTAAGATCATTTACAATTTCCAAAAGTACAATATCCTAAGAAATGTCAGCCTCATTACTTCAGTAGCATAGAGGTATGCCACCATTCTCTCCACTATGCACGTTTTAAATGCAAACTTCACCTTGCATACATCACTCTCTCAAAAGTACATAATAACTGGTGAGCGCCCCCCTTAGCAACAAAAAATGCTAATATATTTCTCATAAAGAAGGAAGTAAGCTGAGTAGTCTCCCTTTGGATAAAAGAACTGACACTAAATCATGTCAATCACCATTTAATACTGGACAGGATGTACATGCTCATCCAGAGTTGTAACTATGGGATGGCTTGGGCTTGAATGACCATATTATAATCTGGTATGTATTATCAAAATTGATTTCTTCCTCAAATACCTTACCCAATCATAACATAACATTAGTAGAATAGGTAAGAGGTGGATGGAGATGGAGATGGGCCTGGTTCTGGTCTCCTAATATACAAAAGTAGCTTCAAGTGTCATGTGACACAGTACGGATCAGTATATGGAAGTGGTCTCCCACAAAGAAGACTAACCCGTGTCATTACAAAGGTGGTGAGTGACTTGGGAAGGTACCCTGTTGTGCTGCTTATACAAATCCCACCATGTCCAATTCAGCCCTTTAAAAATGAAAGGCCTCTAAGATAAAAGCTGGAGAGTATCTACTCTGACCATCATCCTAAAGTTTTTCAGTGATGCCAAACATGAAACAGTTGCACTCAAATGCAATATAGTGGCAACTGCCCTAACCTCATAGGCCACAATGTAAAAAAATAAAATTGTCTAGTCTTGGGTAAGTTCCCTGTAAGATCAAATGATTACCCAAGAGATACAAAATGGTGAAAACAAAGCAGAAATTTCATCTCTTCCTTTCTTTTTAAGAGGTAAGAACAAATGAGATCTTCCTCATCTGATTTGCTCAGTAAGCTTCACGTACCACTTCAATACCCCAATGTGGTGCTGCTAATGCATTTGGGAAGAAAGGTTCTAATAAGACCGTGGTTTCAAGTAAAATGGACTGATTTCCCATCCATTTTCCAAGGAATAATAGCAAGATCAATGAGCTATAGCACTAAACCAGGGACGGGCAACATACGGCCCGCGGGCCTGACCCGGCCTGCGACGGGATTTTGACTGGCCCGCGGTCACATCCGGCCGCAATCTCCTACTACTTTCTTACTGCGTTGCAGTAACAGTGACTGTTAGTTATTCTTTTAGTAATCCGGCCCACCAAGAACTTCATTTTCCCATATCCTGCCCGCCGACTAGAGAAGTTGCCCACCACTGCACTAAACCCTTCTATCCACTGGGAGACCATTCCTGTCTGACCTCCATCTCAGCAAGCAGAGTTTATAGCACTTTTGTTACAAAAATAATCTAGAGCTGTAGTTAACATCATATTTTTGTTAGCTTGGAAGGCCTGAATTTGCTTGGTCATAGATATTCTCCTAATGTATTATAATCAGGCAATGTATTTTGAAGAAAAAACAAAAAGGAACTTGTTAGTTTATAATGGTAAATGCTTGCTCTTCCACACTAGTTTGCAAAATTGGTGTCTAGAAATGTGCAAGAATTACTAAACATATTTAAAATGCTTTGGATAAAAGAATAAAAATTCGCTATAACTAATTTACCATTTGCAATTCATGATATGGTATATGTTAATTGCAAAACAGATAATATTGGTGGATACAGAATTCTACAAACTTGGGCAAAATAATTAACATGATTTACAACATTCATTTTCCATTTGCAAATTAGCACCCTGCTGAATAAAGGAAATATTTCATGGGAACAAATGTCTGAAACACTCATTGCAGAGTTTTACAAATCAATCCACCAACTGTCATTGAAAAAGAATAAATTAAAGCCAGCAGATTCTCCCTAAACCCAAAAGTATTACAGGATCATCATTCTGTTACAATTATTGTGCATTACTTATGGTCATTGCTACATTTTAATTCCTACTTAGCATACTACTCCAGTGGTCAAATGGTTAAAGTGTCCATCCTGGATGTGGGAGGTCACAGGTTCGAACCCTGACAGAATCATACCAAAGACATGTAAAAATGGTACTAACAGCTGCCTCGCTTGGCACTCAGCATTAAGAGGTTAGTGTTAGGACTGGTCGGCCTGGTGTCAGGGTAATGTGACTGGGTGGGACATGATGCTACATGTCCATGGCATGATGCCCCAGTGCTAGACATCATTATAAACTGTCACACTGCAGACATTGTAGCAATATGACTGAAAAATTGTTAAAGCTACATTAAAAATCTAAAAAAAACCACACACACACAGACACACACACACACACACACACACACACACACACACAATTCCTACTTAGCAAAGCTATCACAATAAAAATTTTATTTTGCTATCCAGACACTAAATACAGCACTCCCTCACTATAAGGTCCTTCATTATAACACTGTTCCTGTTGTAAGGCATTCATTATAACATAGTTTCTGTTAGAAGGCTCTTCATTATAACACTTCCTGTTATAAGGAATTCATTATAACACAGTTTCTGTCATAAGTCTCTTCATTACAACACAGTTCCTGTTAGAAGAAATTCATTATAACACAGTTCCTGTTATAAGGCTCTTCATTACAACACTGTTCCTATTATATGGTCCTTCATTGTAACACTGTTCCTGTTATAAGGCATTCATTATAAAACACAGTTCTTGCTATAAGGCCCTTCATTATAAAATACAGTAATGGATGCCATTTCATTAAGTCATGGTAAAAGTGTATGTCTTATGTACTTCATTATAAGGCAATCTCACTATAAGGCAGTATACTCTATGACTCCCATGACAAAGGTTAAGGTGGGGTAACCATGCAACAATCATCTAGCACTGCAGGATAACTGAAACAGCTATTAACCAGCACAGTAGAGTCATTGTTTGTCTGTTATCAAGTATTATTGTACATGATTAGGACACAACTATTTTATAATTTTATTGTGTTTTTGTTAGTTTTTAAAAAAGTGTAAAATGCACCATTCCAAGCCAAGAGCAAAATCCTGCTATGCTGTATTTTCACCCAAGGGTGCCTGTGATTAGATTTCCTTATTTCTCATGAATATCTTCAAGCCAATGAAATGAGTTTTTATGCATGAACTCAATAAGCAATGGTGCATGGAAGAGGAAATCTGGCTCCCTCAAACAGCAAGAAACGTCATGCTTGGTCAACATTCCCAAAAAATTTTACTGTGTGTGATTTGGATTTTTAATGTAGCTTTAACAATCTCAGTCATATTGCTATGATATCTGCAGTGGGACAGTTTTATAGTGATGTCTAGCACTGGGGCATCATTTGGCATCATGTTCCAACCAGTCACATTATCCTCACATCAGGCCGATCAGTTCTAAACACTAACCTTTCAGTGATGAGAGCCAAGCAAGTCAGCCTCTAGTACCATTTTTATGTCTTTGGTATGACTCGGCCAGGGATTGAACCTGCAACTTTCCTCATCTCAGGTGGATGCTCTAACCACTTAGGCCACTGGGGCAGTCAGAAAATTTTACTCAGGCATGCAATGATACATTGGAAAGGTTTATGCACATTCACGAGAAATAAGGAAATCTTATTGCAGACAGCTGTATGAAAAGTAATTATAGCACATTTTGACCCACAGTTTGTTACAATGTGTAACATGAACTGTTTAGGAGCTTTAATATATAAGAGATTTACCACATATCAAAAAATGATGTGACCAAAGTTTAATGTTTTATAATAACTTATTACATGTGAGATCCAAAACCTGATTACCTTCTGTCTGGTAGTTAAGAGCCACCATTTGGATGCCAAATGCCCAGAAGATGACGGGGTTCAGATTAGAGGAATCAATCCTCATCCCTGCTGGATAGATCCGCATCAGCTGTTTCTCAGTATGGCTAGGGATAAGAGTCAAGGAACAATATAGCAGTTATTATTTTCTTTGGTGAATTTAACAAAATTATGCTAAACAGCAGCATTACATGACATATAAGAATTCCATAGAATGCCAGTTGCACCTGCCCCACTGAGGCATATTCCAAATTCCCAGAAAAGTCATTATAATCTTAAAAATAGGTCACCATGACCTCCTTTGGCATAGACGACCAATCCACTCCACAAGGAGCATGTTCAAGATATTTCATTACCGGACATGCAACAAACAGTACTGTAGAAAAGAAAATGCCAGTGGAAAATTAATTCTTAGGTCCAACTGGCAAAATAATAACAATGAAGAAGGAAATCACCAACCAATGTAAAACACATTTAAAGTGAAAGTGAAAGTGAAAATAAAGCTTTATAGTGAAAACAAGCTATTATTAAGCAGAATTTTTAAAGTAGACATGTCCATGCTTATGTTTGTCTTGTGACTTAAAACATGCATATTTTGTGCATTTGTTTTTCGAGGTAATATAGACCACCCATCAAATGGAATGCATTCTTGTGTACACCTAATAACCTCAATCCAAGAGCAAATATAATTTCTGATCAGATATTGTGTCAGAATGTCTACAGAAGGTAAACACAAACAACACAGTAAAACCTATCTGCTCACATCCTGTGAAAAGAATAGAACTGAAACAAGTTGCAGTCACTTCCATTCCCCGGCCTCTTCCCTGCCCCAAATCATCACACCTTGGATTGCCAACTTCAATATATTTCAATCCGGTCATTTATTCTAGTCATGAAGTCATTACGTAGTCATGGAATTACCAATGCTTAAAATCTCACACTATCCTTTTATTTTCTTAAACGTTAGCAATGCAGATGTCAGTTTCATAGTAGATATTCAAGGGTCTGTGGACATTTTACAATAAGTTATGAAAATGGTAGCTGGACATTGACTTTCAAACAGAACCATTTAAATTCTACAAGTTGAGGATTTTGCCATTACAATGAAACTTGATACTCTGTTTTTGCTGTGCTTCAGAACAAAACCATAGTTACCAGAATACTTTTAAATTGATGCAGGGATTAGTACACTTTTTCTTTCCTATTCCTTTTTGAAATTGATGTAACTGGTCTTTTGGAATTCCCTCATTTCTTATGAAACTGATCAGTCTATCTCCAAACTGGTTGAGGCAGGGAACGAGTTACATGGTACATGACCGTGTGAGAGGTTACAAAATACTGTTAACAAAAGCCCTAAAACCAATTCACACCCACTGCAATGTACATTCTATGTTTATATGAGGTCAATACCTGTGTATGGACTTTATCTAAAACAGTTAATTATCATGTCTGAATAAGTATTTCTTATGGCTTTGCAGTAACTCCCAGTGCCTAATTTGGCTATTTTATCATCAACCAAAAAATCAGTCCTATCTAACATATCTGGCATACAAGACACTTCCTTGAGTATTTTTGACATAGTCCCTGTATTTAAATTAATACAGGGAATTAAGAGTTACTGCCCTTCTTTACCTATAGTCCATCTTCAGCACTACAGGAATGTTGATTTCATGGTTGTACTGAGTTTGAAGATAAACAATGAAAAGAACACCTAAATTCATTTGATTTTTCAATCTCATGCCCAACAAACCTCAAAAATGTAATTTAATTACATTTAGATCACTGCTTTCAGTGTTTACAATGCATTTTTTTGTGATGTGTGGTGATTTTGATTTTTTAATGTAGCTTTAACGATTTTTTAGTCACATTGTTATGATGTCTGCAATGTGGCAGTTTATAGTGATGTCTAACACTGAGGCATCATGCCGCAGACATGTAGCATGATGTCCCACCTAGTCACATTATCCTGACACCAGGCCTTACATCCCGTCAGTAAGTACCCAAGGAGACAAAGACCAGAGTGTAATCAATGATTATGTAGCTGACCTCTACATTACTACTTTCCAGTAAGCAAAGCACAAAACATCATGCAGAAAAATAAATTCAGACTAAAGTGATCTTGGCTCCTTTTCTAGCAAAAGATTTTTCCCAATCATTTATCTTTATATTAAAATTTGGTATAATTTTAAAATTGAAATTCTGAACTTTCAATTTGCACTATATACCTACCTACCTACTATGACAAGGCAAAAAAGACATAACTAAAAGAGAAGATTCTTTCTATGATATCAAAGTAGAGGTAATATAGTGAGTTGATTAAAGCTATTAATGTCGCTTTTGTATTATTTTTTTTCAGTCACACACTACCAAAATGAGAAAGTAATGCTCATTAAGATGCAATCCTAAAGTATTTTTTCATGATTTCTGGATAGGATAGTATGTACAGAGCATGCAAAAAAACTTACACACAGTCATGAGCTAAATGCAAAAACTTAATCTAAGCCAGTAAAATGTGAAATATAGGTCACAGTGACCTGATCTGAAATGGGTGCATTACTAAGAAAGATATATACAATCATCTAGTTCAAAGATTAAATCATAAACACTTATTATGACTCTATGGTCTTAAACTAAGTAATAGAAAAGAGCAAAAACCAAGATGTTTGTAAAATTCAAGAAATAATTTATTTACCTAGAATACAAAGTGAAAATTTTAAAAATGAACTAAAAGTATTGTGAATTAAATCCTAAACAGTCCTAAAAGTTCTATCAGAAGTCCAAATTTATGAAGTTCCAACTGAATTCCAGTGGTATTCCAAATAAATTCCGATACTCAATGTCTTGATGTGCCTGTAGTCTTGAACATGCTAATGTGCCAATGGCCTGGAATGTGGTGATATATCATCACAATAATATAATCCAAAGTATTTTGTTTGAGTTCACTGTAATTCTAAATTAATGTTTGAGTTCAAGAATATTACTGAGTACTTTGTAATTTCAGTGAATAATAATTTGTATAAATAATTCCACCCAAATTAAAAACTGAACACAGCAATAAAACTGATTCTATTTCAGGTATTAAGATAAGAAAAAAAGAAATCTTAGGTAAACAAGATTATATACCCCTCTACTTGACCAAAGTCCCCATGACCATTTCCCCTCTACTTGACCAAAGTCCCAATGACCATTTCCCCTCTACTTGACCAAAGTCCCAATGACCATTTCCCCTCTACTTGACCAAAGTCCCAATGACCATTTTCCATTCTAGAAGTTTCTTAGGTCAGAATCAAGACTGTATCTTTAACTCAAATTCAAGTAAACATGTTTACCATTAATAATGATCTCAATATTTAATCCACAATCATAGAGAAAATTTTAGCTATGTATGCTGTTGTTCACAAAATAAAAGTCACTGGTCAGGTGCACCATGTAACTTGATTTTGGACACTGTCAAGTACAAAATACAGATATACATAATATACAATTATGAAAACACCCAACAAACAATACAAATCAAATATACATAACACAGTACAAACATTAAACTTAACCAATGTCAATGAAATGTGAAGCATGGTTCACAGTGAATGGCAGTGCATCCACAGCCCAAGCTTCTGGATCAGGGATCAGTGAGTCAAAGGTGGGCAGCTTGTGATTCCACTTTATTGCAAAACAGTCAATCACTGGATGCCCCCAAAGTGCATCTAATCTGATGAAAACCCGACAGGTGAAGGGACCACTCCGACCTTCCAAAGTTGCAAGGCCTTTATGATAGCTTTCATTTCTAGAAGGTTGATGTGAAGTGGCAATTCCTCTGTTCCCAATCTGCCATTGAACATACTTAAGTCCGGCAGCAAGTGGGCTCCCCAACCAAATGTATGGGTGTCTGCACACATCATCAATTCTGGTTGGGGTTTCTCCAGAGGAAGTCCTGTTTTGAGCCAGGCATTGTTGTGCCATTGACACAGGAATGATCATACCTCAATCATATTACTGACCTTCTGGATGAGTGGACTGGAAAATGGGTGTCATTGAGCCAGGAAAGGAGTTGCAAGAATCATCTCGCTGAAATCCACATCCTGTTGAAAGCGGACTGAATGAATTTGATGATCCATATGATGTGGACATGAGGGAGGCTTAAAAGATTGTGGTATAAACTCCAGACCCAGGTGGACAAAAAAGGTATGGGTGAAGGTTGGATTTTTCCCAGTTCACCAGAAAACTGAGATGCTTCAATTGGAGGATAAGATCATTTCTGCCCTTGAGAAGAACAGTAATGATTTTGGATGTCATTCAGATGCACAGCTACTGCAATAGCGGAAGAAATGTTGGTGAAGACCCAGGGAATAATATAAGACCAAAGGTAAGGACTCAGAATTGGATTCACCGGTGAATTTGATGGTAAGAAGATTTCAATAATAATCTTTTTAACATGATAGACCAGTCACAAGATCATATAACCATAGGCAGCAATGGCAGTATTTTAAACAATGACATAGATGAAGCAGCCAGTTGAAGGGATAGTTTCTGAGATACCTGCCTCCAAACTTCTTCAATTTTGCTCCCAAACAGAAATGGTGAACCAAATGGAGTCATCCTTAAAGCCAAAGCGTCATGCAGTATTAGCAATGTGGTGCATAAACATGCATCACAACATATTAAGAAAAAGACTGGTGTGTGCGTGTGTGATTTGGATTTTTTTAACGTAGCTTTAACAATTTTTCAGTCATATTGCTACAAGGTCTGCAGTGTGGTAGTTTATAGTGATGTCTAGCACTGGGGCATCATGTTGCTGACATTGAGCATAATGTCCCACCCAGACACATTATCCTGATACCATGCAGGCCAGTCCTAACACTAACCTCTTATTGCTGAGTGACAAGCAAGGCAGCTGCTAGTACCATTTTCATAAGTCTTTGGTATGACTTGGCAGGGGTTCGAACCTGTGACCTCCTGCATCCAAGGTTGACACTCTAACAACTCTGGTCACCGGAGCAGTCTAAATCAAGATTGGCATAGGCAGTCAATGTATTACCCATTGCAGGGCAAGCTGCTATCTTAATGACCTGAGAAATCCAGGCTGTCAACTCCAGGTTTGTTGGTTGTCCGATTTTTTCCACCAGTATTCTGAATGAGGCCAGATCCAGCATTGAAGACATGGCAATGTCTAAAACCACCTTCAATGTGGCAAGAAATACATTCTTATCTGCCTTAAAAATGGTAGGAATGACACATTAACTGCCATTACACTCTTATCCAATACCATGAATTCAGTATGGTAGGCAGTGGAAGGTATCCTGTACTAGCATCCTGAAAACTTGGCTTCTACCTGGCTTTATGAAAAGATAGCTTTAGCATTTCCTGGATCACAGCTGAATGTTAATCTCCTTATGTTTTGCTGATAAAAGAAGCAGACAGAAAGATGGAGACTCTCATTGATGTTGACTGACACATAGTCATGCATGGTGGTAGGAGGTGAAGAGCATTCCAAACCAGGCAACACCCAGTACATCTCTTCAACAAGTATCCTTAAAACTAAACCCTGTCCACTCTATGGTCAGATCTGAGCAGGGTTGTTGCTCAGATCTGCATTCTTATACTGCTTTGAATTTTTGTATTTAAGGCAAATGAAAGACATGTTTCTGAAACAATAAAAAAACAGAAACAATAGATAAATTAACACGTCAGTGTGTTAATAATTCACTCAACAACTCTAGTTATAAACAGAGAGCATGAAATAAAAATAGTGGGCACAAACACTTGAGTATCAACATGCATCAATGATATTGTGTTGTACCATGCCATCTAAACATGTTCAAGTCCAAGAAATTTCACAAAACATCCACCAAATTAAAAAAATTATGGACATCAACTGTTTCTATATGCATATAAATCCAAAACCTTGAATGGATGGATTGAATTTTACGCACAAAGACTTGTTTATTTATGGAAGGCTTATTTCATACTATGCTGTTTACTGAAGCAAAGATTAAAAACCGGTAACTGGCAGTGTCAAGGGGAGGTAATAGGCAAGATTATTGCCCTTTGTCTATATGATATAGACAGAAAAGACAAGTTTTTCGTCTTTTAGACGGGCTGGATTCAGGAGGTAGCAGGCTTATAACCTTCATGTTAATATGATTAGGGAATGTATTCAAAAGAAGAAACATGAATTCTTTCTAAATACATTCAACAAATATGTGAAAATTTGAACTTTCTCTGAATACATTCAACAAAATTTTGAAACTTTGATATTTGCTTCATCTCCTGAAAAGGATACTTAATAACTGCTGTAGGACTCCTGCGGCACAGCTGCTTGGCTTTGTTCTCGTTGAGGGAAGACACGAGATAACATTGAGGAATGTCATCTGGATGCTTCTGACGGACGGATATGTTGTTTGGCACATTTAGCTCTGCCTTGTCTGGACAGATAGAAAAACAAGCATAACTCAGTTTTATATGGGGCACAAATTGCTTGAATTAGTTATATACACTTCAAACTGAAAATTCAAAATTGTAATATGAGGAAAAGCTTGTTTCCGGTTCTGGTATTTAACCTTGAGTTCCATAAAATTAAACAACTGCGTGAAGCTCAATATGGGTAAATTCTTAATGATTCCCCGGTCTACAAGGGCCTCATTTGCATTATTAATTGATTAATACAATTAAACCACAAGACAGAACTTATGATGTACAGAGATTTATGGATGACAATCATATATCCAGGTAATAATTTTTGCACAATCAATGATTTGCTTCAGTTAATATTTTTTGCATGATGAACACTTTGCTTTACCTTGCACCTGTGGTGGGGTTCCTGGAGGTCCAGGTGTAAGTGTCTTCTTGCTGGATATTGACCCCTTTCCCCCTACTTTATGTTTCATGGAGGAGTTGGGGCTAACATTCAAACCTGGTAGAAAGAAAGCAATAATCACAATATAAATTTAGTAATAATTTGTTGCAATCGCTAAATTGTCTTCCATTATATTCATCTGTCATAAAGGCCAATTTTCAATTTATATCACAATCAGAATTATGTGATAACTGATTATTCTCATGCATATAAAGAGGAATTACAATGTGTCAATGTGTGGAAATAGCAAGGCAATGTGCAATAAATATTTCTGCATCTCCATTAACATGTTACAAAATGTGTCTTCATCTCCATTAACATGCAACAAAATGTGTCTGCATCTCCATTAATATACAAAAAAATGTGTTTGCATCTCCATTAACATGTTATAAACAATAAATGTTTATGTATCTCCATTAACATGTTACAAATATTAAATGTGCCTTCATCTCCAATAACATGCTACAAAACATGTCCATATCTCCACTAACATGTTACAAAGAATAAATGTGTCCACATCTCCACTAACATACTACAAAATGTGTCTGCATCTCCATTACCATGCAACAAAATGTATCTACATCTCCAATAATGTTACAGAATGTGTCTGCATCTCCATTAACTTGTAACAAAATGTGCCTGCATCTCCAATAACATGTTACAACGTGTGCCCGCATCTCCATTAACTTGTAACAAATGTGCGCATATCTCCATTAACTTGAAACAAAATGTGTCTGCATCTTCATTAGCTTGTAACAAAATGTGTCTGCATCTGCATTAGCTTGTAACAAAATGTGTCTGCATTTGCATTAGCTTGTAACAAAATGTGTCTGCATCTGCATTAGCTTGTAACAAAATGTGTCTGCATCTGCATTAGCTTGTAACAAAATGTGTCTGCATTTGCATTAGCTTGTAACAAAATGTGTCTGCATCTGCAACAAAATGTGTCTGCAGCATTAGCTTGTAACAAAATGTGTCTGCATTTGCATTAGCTTGTAACAAAATGTGTCTGCATCTGCATTAGCTTGTAACAAAATGTGTCTGCATTTGCATTAGCTTGTAACAAAATGTGTCTGCATCTTCATTAATAAATTACAAAAGGTATCAGAATTTTCATAAACATGTTATAAAATGTGTATGCATCTCCATTAACATATTACAAATAATAAATGTTTCTGCTTCTCTATAAACAAATAATCCCAAATCTGCAATAGTACAGCCACCACTGTATGTTAGTAAGTCGGAAAACAGGGCAGTTATAAGTTTAAGAAACCATCAGATGCATGTGAATGACTGCTTTGCTTTAAATATACTGGTTATTTGGAAACGGGGATTGTATTGAACAAAAGACTGCAGGACAGTCACCGATCTATATATTCATAATTTGTGAAAAAAATGGGGTGATGGTGACAGCAATTACTGGGCAATATACAACAAGGCTATTTGGTGACATTAGGCTAATGATCCTATTGTATGGACTAACAATGAATGATGCTTGGTGGCATAAGTTAACAGTTGAGAGAGGTGGTTCACAGTGAGCAATGCATCAAATTCTGTTTCACTAACAAAACAGTTTTTAAACTGAAGCTAGGAATACCTTGATGAACAATTAATTTACTCTGAGTATTATTTGTTTTACATGTTTTTAAACAAATAATAATATACATTTCATAAAAGCAAGTTGTGTTTATTGATCTAGTTCAAAGGTTTTTGAAGGATTACTACCAGCAATTGAATTACTTATATATTTCCCATTACTTGAATACTTGTTTAATAAAATCCAGGGAATTAGTTTTAAGTTCCGTTGCACGAAAACTATCTTGCTTATGTTAGGTACCAACCTGGCTCAACAAAAAAAAGATCGTCACAGGTAATCTTTCATTTTCTGATAATAGTTGCATCTGATTCAAATGAATTGCAAATTTTAGTGCAGTGACCTTTTCAGAACTAGCCAAATCATACTTGGATACTTTCTCACTCTATGCAAAATCCAAGAGGCATAACTATATAAACATTTTATTTTCTATTTAGACTGTAATGATGCTTTTTACTGAATGCAAGCAACATTCCTCTCTGGTAGTAAATCTCTAGAAAAATCTGAGAAAATATATTAACTTTTTTATGAACTACAATAGGATGCAATAACAGCTTATTAGCTCAATCAGTGTAGATATCTTAATACTAGAAAAATATTCAATGCTATTCCATCTTGATACAAGCCTTGTCCATCATGTTCAAAATTCCTACAGGAGGACAGGTCTGTCAGTCTAAACTACAGTGTGACTCCGCTATAACATGGTAGTCAGGAGCCATAGAACCCAACCGTGTTATAGACCGAACCGTGTTATAAGCAACCAGGTCAGCTGAAGAAAATGATTCATGTACCTGAAAAAATGTGCGTGGGGGGTAGGTAATAAATGCGGGTGCAAAATACGTGCTTCATTGGCACAGTTATCATCTTAAATCGATGCATATTAAATGAGAAATGCACCTGTAGTGAAAACAGAGAAGGCATATATAATATTTTACTTTATTCAGAGAACCACGCATTAGTACATAAACGTGTATACTGTTTATATATACAAGTCTAATGTATAGCAATGAATAAAGTATCAACACCGTGTACTCACCTGCGAATCACATCACATACATTGAATCCAGAATACAAGTAATTCCATCAAAAATATGCACACACAGATTTAAAATATTCAATAATTTTGTTACAGGTCATATAGGTCTGTATTCAGTGGAAAAAATAGCACAATCATGTAACGAATGATGAAGCATGTTTACTTTTCAGTACATCACAAGTCGGTAAAAGTTTGTGTCTTAAGCACCGTCGGTAGAGTTCATAAGCATAAACTTTTTTCCTGTAACAAGGAAACTTTCACAGCACAGTAAAAGTGTTCCAGTCACGTTGGAAACTTAAATAATCCATCAGATTTCATTGCTTTTATTTAAGTGTGGTACTGACTTCCTTTGAAGAAAGGTTCTTTGTTTTAATTGAAGACTGTAGTCGGCTTTCTTTGATGAAAGGTACATGTGTTATTGAAGTTGCCACTAAAGGACAGCTTTGGAGAAAATAACAAATGCCCGTTTCTTATTGTGGCGGCAACATCAAAAAATTGTATTGCATGATTGAGACTGATTTTTTCCCATTTGCTTAGTACGTTTTCATTACAATCAGTGCTTCAAAGGTAATGTTTTCCTTGAAATTTCAGCTACTATTTGATCTGGGTACATTTGTTTTAAATGAATTGGCCGTGTATGGTCAATTGTAGTTACTGTTCCTCCCTGCCTGTTTGAATAGACAAGTGAGAGCTTGCTTTTTTTTTATACATTTGTGGTTAGTGGAGTGATGATGCCTTCCACGCATGCGTCAGAAATTTAAAGAAGGGGTAAATCGATGATAGAGACACAGGTGTTCTGGTCTGATGACGGGGATTACTACAGACAATGTGAATGTTCTGAAGGATTTAATTCTGAGTGAAAAGAAGAGGAATTTTACTTACCATCCACATACAAATGTCAGTCTATGTAAATATATTAGTTATTAGTGAGTGGCCGAAAATCCGACGAAAGATAGATTATGAGATAATGCCTCGTCCGGTTGATCTCCGCTACCAGAAATGTAAATATGAAAAAAAAGCAGATATCTCAAAACATACAATACTCATGCTAGATTTCAACATAAGCGGATTATGATATAACAATGCACTGTTAAGATGGTATGTTAATATGGACAAAGAATTTGTTTATGTAACAGTAGATAAATGTCAGTGCATTTTATATTGACTTTGCGGCTTCCTTTCATGGGGCCTCTGAATTTCTCCACTCCAAACCGATGGTTGTATATACAAGTTTAAACAGCCAACAATGTTGCGATTCCTGAATAAACTTTTTACACGTTATTTTTCGTACTTTTAAGAAAAAATATTATTTTTTCATGTATGAGAAAAATGCATATAAAATTTCAGAAGCCACACCACGATCATCTTGTATTATTCATATGCGATCTCTTCCCTAAAATGATAATAAACTTTTTTTGTTTTTTTCGTACTTTTAAGAAAGAAATTTTATTTTGTGTACAAGAAAAATACATGTATATGAAATTTCGGAAGCCACACCACGACCATGTTATATCCGAATTCATGTTATAACGGAGCGTGCTATAGTGGGGTCACACTGTAATACCATGCTAACAGTGCAGAACAAAGCATTGGTAGCCATACCCTTAAAAACTTCTGCCTAGTCTGCAGACTTTTCAATTAACTTACCCCTGAACTTGGAAGCACATGTGTAGACCACTATGTCGGACAGTTCCTTGTCAATCTGATTGGACTTTTTCTGCTTCTGTTTGGACTGGCTCGGCTTGGCCTCATGAAGATCATCATCAAACTGCCAGTCCAGCATTGGGTGACTTTTGGGCCTAGATTTATCAAAATAGGAGGCAGTGCGGCTGTAATAAACAAAGGCCAGGTACTATAGTCTGAATACACCCCACCCCCCAATGATTTAAAAAACAAAAAGCACAAATGAGATAAAGACGCACAGAACTTAGTTCATGCCCAGGGGGTACCTAACAGCATTATCATCTGCATGTTTAATTCCAAATGTTAAGTTTTCTATGCAAAAGATGACCCTTCTCGCCAGCCACTTCGAGTTCTTTGACAAGTCCATTTTCAGCGAAGGGGGTGCGCACGACAACACATGCATATACACAGAAGAAAAATACTATGTTGTCTTCTTCCGATATTTACAATGTTGAATCAAGCAAAGGAAAAGAATGACAACTACAAATTTGACTTTCACGTTGATCTAACAAGCAGTGTAATTTCTATGTTCATTCGTGCAAAGGGATATAACTCTAAACTCTCAACATTATGGCAATTTACAGAATGATCCAGCAGTTACCAAACAGGATGAACTACATCACAATGTTGTCTGAGGAAAACAGACTTGCCCATAATGTATGCAACATGGTGCCATGTTAGTATGGAAAGTCTGCTAAGCATGAAAGGCACTGAGGATGCCAGTGTTAGGGCTGCTCTGGTCACAGTCAGGTTAGAAATTATAAATCAATGAATGAACAGACTAAGTTTTGTGCACTTTTTATCACATTAAAGATTTCTGTTATTGAAATCGGTCAGGGGGTACAAACAAACGGGGAGGTATATTCAGACAATAAATCTAACAGCAAAGGGGGCATATCCGACCAAAAACATACAACCTTCACTGTGGTAAGATTAATGAAATGTGGACATCCAAAATCTTTCATATCTGAATTAAATTTTGTTCATAGGATTTTCTTCTATCAACTGTGGGTTTTTTTCTCTTCAGATAATATAACACTCCTGCAAATTAAATAGAAACTACATTATTTACCACCTAGAAACTTAATGTCAACTTAAGACCTTTTGAAAATATTATTTTACAAAAAATGAAAAGTATTTTAGACAGAATCTGCTAATTTGTCAATTACCTAAAAAATGTCATGCCTCTTGAGTTATCTTGTTCACTGTTATTAAAGAAATTGTGGTTTTGACTGGATGTAGAGCAAAAAATGTTGTGATCCTGAAACAAATTTAAAGCTCTTTATGACTGTAGTAAGATTTGTTTGTCATGCCAATACAAGTTTTGTAAAATGTACCTTTGTTGATTAATGAACACTTAGAGAATCAAACTGATCTTCTGTACAGGACTAATTTCCTAACTTTGCTCTGCCATCTTATTTGGAAAAAACATTTTTTTTACAAATTTTTATGGATAGCAGTAATCTTCAATTGCTAATCAAGTGTGCCTATCATATTTGATTTTCCAGTGCTATTTAGCACTTTCTATTAAAAAAAATTAAGTTTTTCTTCATATTCCTGATTAGACTGTGTCACCACATTATTAATAGATTTATCTTGTCATTTTAGGAGTGCTACATTATGTTTCTAAATAAAAAATACACGACAGGTACCAGTCTATATATAGGAAATAAAACATGACCTACCTTTCCAGATCTCCACATGATCCTGAAGAGTGCATAGACTGTGCCTTGGACTTCTCCTCTGGCTCAGGAGTTGCCTGACTGTCCTGACTGTCTACTGAACGTCGTGAGTCCTTCACTGAATGACAGGGATGAAACACATATACACCCTTTTTACATTTTCATTATCGTTTATTTCTAACACTTCTAGTAATAATTACGAATTCAATTGTTTTCAATGACTGTTCACTGGGTACTTAAATTCATTGTTTCCAGTACCTTTAAAATTTGTAACAATTTGCAACTCAAAAATAAAATGTAATTGACATCAAGGTACAGCATGTTTTCTGATTGGACAAACACTCAAATTAAGACCGTAAACTCTGTGCTTTATTTAGACAGCAATGTGATGTCATTATGCCCTGTGTGGCACAGTACCAAAGAGTTATATATTCATAACAAGTGGTCCAGTGCATATTTTTATTACTGTATTAAGTTGATAAGAGTCTTAATTTGTTAATTTGGTGACATTATTGGTGATTTTACACGGCAAAATTTGTTTCACTGATAATGCCTCAAAATTCAATTTGCAACAGTAAAATCCCTATTAATGTTGTCAAATCTTTTAATAGAAGTTTAATACAAGTTCTTTTCTATACACTGTACTGTATCATCTACATCTAGTGGTAATTTATTTTTCATTTCTCCTGTAACAATTACCAGTCATCAAGTGGTAATTTATTTTTCAGTTCTCATGTAACAATTACCAGTCATCAAGTAGTAATTTGTTTTTCAGTTCTCCTATAACAACAATTAGCAGTCCTCTAGTGGTAATTTATTTTTCATTTCTCCTGTAACAATTACCAGTCATCAAGTGGTAATTTATTTTTCAGTTCTCATGTAACAATTACCAGTCATCAAGTAGTAATTTATTTTTCAGTTCTCTTATAATAACAATTTGCAGTCATCTAGTGGTAATTTATTTTTCAGTTCTCCTGTAACAATTAGCAGTCCTCTAGTGGTAATTTATTTTTCAGTTCTCATGTAACAATTACCAGTCCTCTAGTGGTAGTTTATTTTTCAGTTCTCCTGTAACAATTACCAGTCCTCTAGTGGTAATTTATTTTTCAGTTCTCCTGTAACAATTAGCAGTCATCAAGTGGTAATTTATTTTTCAGTCCTCCTGTAAAAATTACCAGTCATCTAGTGGTAATTTAGTTTTCAGTTCTCCTGTAACGATTACCAGTCATCAAGTGGTAATTTATTTTTCAGTTCTCCTAAAACAATTAGCCGTCATCTAGTAGTAGTTTATTTTTCAGTTCTCCTGTAACAATTACCAGTCATCAAGTGGTAATTTATTTTTCAGTTCTCATGTAACAATTACCAGTCCTCCAGTGGTAATTTATTTTTCAGTTCTCATGTAACAATTAGCCATCATCTAGTGGTAACTTATTTTTCAGTTCTCCTGTAACAATTAGCAGTCATCTAGTGGTAATTTATTTTTTCAGTTCTCCTATAACAATTACCAGTCCTTTGGTGGTAATTTTTTTTTCAGTTCTCATGTAACAATTAGCAGTTCTCTAGTAGCAATATATTTTTCAGTTCACCTGTAACAGTTAGCAGTCATCTAGTGGTAATTTATTTTTCAGTTCTCCTGCAACAATTACCAGTCCTCTAGTGGTAATTTATTTTTCAGTTCTCCTGTAACAATTACCAGTCATCTGGTGGTAATTTATTTTTCAGTTCTCCTGTAATAATTACCCATCTTGTAGTGGTAATCTATTTTTCAGTTCTCCTATAACAATTAGCAATCATCTAGTGGTAATTTATTTTTCAGTTCTCCTGTAACAATTACCAGTCCTCTAGTGGTAATTTATTTTTCAGTTCTCCTGTAACAATTACCAGTCACCTGGTGGTAATTTATTTTTCAGTTCTCCTGTAATAATTACCCATCTTGTAGTAGTAATTTGTTTTTCAGTTCTCCTGTAACAATTACCAGTCCTTTAGTGGTAATTTATTTTTCAGTTCTCCTGTAACAATTAGCAGTCTTCCAGTGTTAATTTATTTTTCAGTTCTCCTGTAACAATTACCAGTCAAAACGTCTTCATAGAATTACTTTTTGCATCAATATCTCTTAAAAAGAACTTGCATGAGTTTCATCCATCTTCACGCACTATAAATCTATTACTGTAACCAATTCAAATGATGTCAACAGTTGTTAATTTCATGGAATTGATTGCATGTGCCATGTCATATTTTCTGCCATAAACTCTATCTTAATACTAAATTCTGAACAGAAGCAATTTACTATTTAGTGCCAAAGGTGTTTTCTTGGCTATATTATATGAAAACAAATTAAGTAATAAACACGACGGAAGACCTATACCACTTTTTATCTATATTCATGGCATAGATATTTGTCGATTCATTTAAAGAAGACAAGTTTCATTTTCTATTTCAGTTCAAGTTTTCCAAGGCCTACCAATGGCTTACAAGAAAGAGGTTTATTTTGGTTTAATTGGCATGGGGTGATTAAGACAGTCAAACACGTAAATGACTACCTCTGGATGGAGCACCAGCCCAACAAAGGTTAACCCCAGAAGATGATGGCGCCCATGAAAAGTTCCCCACAAAAGAAGATGATGCTTCAATATGAGAACTGAAATTACATACCTTGCTAGGTAGCACAACAGCAATTACCACAGCAATCCCTTAAACTATGAATTTAGATCTAGAAGCTCAATATCAACAACACCTTACTTCGTACACTTTATGTGCCTATTTTTTCCAAACCTGAACTTTTCAAAACTGTTACTTCGAAATACATGTTGACGCAGTTTGTAAAATGTTAAAATTAAATTATATGAATGATTACCTTCCATTATTCTGAAGGCTTTAGAGTTATGGACAATTTTTAAGTTTTTGCAAGAAATGTGTTAAAACCTACCCAACCAGTCGCCTCTAAAGAACTAAACAAGTACAGTAAAGCCTGTCTTGAAAGACCACTGTTACATGAGATAACCTGTCTTGAGAGACCTTATTTTCAAAGCACAGATTTATTACTTATATAGTGTTATGACTTGTTATGAGAGACCACCTGTCTTGAGAGACCATCATGTTTTGGCAGAAGATGTGGTCTTTCAAGACAGGTTCTACTGTACTTATATAACTATATTATGAAGGTTTGAGTAACCAAATCTGAACAGATATGAACTTGTATTTAACAGCTATATTATAGAAAGTCACTTTATCAACTTCCAATTGGTGGGTGATTAACAAAGCTTCAGTGTATTAGGAAATATTTACCATCTGTAACATCATCTTCATCCTCGTCATCATCATCTTCATCATCAAATTCATTTACATTATTGTCACCCATCACCAAAGGAAATGACCTGCTATAGGAGGCATTCTGTTGGAAAAATAAATTTATTGTAAATTAGGGTTCTTAAAGAATACTTACATATCTGGTGATTATGTTAAGGAGAATTTAACTTTCACTACAACCCAAATCTAGTACTTCCAAAAGGGTGGACAAAATTTGTCGTTCCCATCTAAATTATACAAAACAGACTATATTAATAGTATCACAGGGAAGAAAACTCTTCCATGACACCATTTTAATGACTTCTCCTGTCTTCACAAGATGACTACCTGTATATCAGAGTGTGTGTGTGATTTAGATTTTTAACGTAGTTTTAAAAAATTTTCAGTCATATCACCATGATAGCTGCAATGTGACAGTTTATAGTGATGTCTAGCACTGGGGCATCATGCAGCAGACATGTAGCATGATGTCCCACCCAGTCACATTATCCTGACACCAGGCTGACCAGTCCTAACACTAACCTCTTAATGTTGAGCGCCTAGCGAGACATATGTTAGTACCATTTTTTTAAAAAGTCTGTTGTATGACTCGGCTGGGGTTCAAACCCATGACCTCCTGCATCTGAGGCAGGCACTCTAACTACTAGGCCACTGGAGCAGTCCTTGTATATCAGATGCTTATCAGTTAACCTTGAGTGATACATCAACGAGGATCGTTGTGAGGTGTTGGATTGCTTTTGTGAATTGTGATTTGGTGAATATTGTTTGAGAAACATAATTTATAATAAAAAAAAACCTTCCCTTCTAGTGCCAATACATAAATGTCAGCCCCCCAAGAGGTGTAAGCATAATTATTGTTATTATAATTGGCAAAAAAACAGAATTACAGCATGTATGAAAAAGATATATTTTTACTACTAACCTGGTTCTGTAGCTGGTAAACATTTTTGTCACAAAGGACAAAATTCATATGAATTTGAACCAGAATACAAACACAAAATATACTGAAAAATTATTTATATTCAGCACTCACTTCAACTAGTCTACATGTGTAACTTTCACTGAATGATCGTGAACTGAAATCCTGCAATGATCATAGTGAGGTGCTCAGAGTGCTGATTTACATTACGCTCATATTCTTTTTTTTAAAGTTTGTATGTCTCTATTTCTGATCTGACATGTTATGAAGTTTGAACAGATCCATCTGCTATAATATTTCCATCATATAACATCCACAACTCACACTGTAAAGTGTTTCATTTAACATCTAGTGCCATTTTCTTTAAAAATATAGACTGGTTTACTAACTAACTACATCGTATCATATCAATAAAATGAATCTGTTAGGCAAAGTTTACTTTTGAAAAAAAAACTGTTTTCTTGGAAAGGGGTCATATATAGTTTCTATAAATAGCAAATAAAAAGAGTGTGATCTTATGCTATTTTTATGCAGCAGGCAGCCACCATTTTAATAATATTCTCAAATTTATGTTAGTGAAATTAAAGAGATGATAATAAAAATGACAGCAACTTTTATTGCTTTATTTTTATTTTATTTTTTACCAAATATACAATGAATATGCTAATGAAGCTGGAGCAGATTAAAAACAGCCTGCTTTATTGTCAATTACATCACCTTGATGGAAAAAAAAAGTAAAAAAATAATGAAAAAAAAATGAATATATTTATTTCCGAGGGTGATACTGGTAATAAGATATCAAGAGCAATTTTTTTTTTGAAACCTCTAAGTGATGTGGGTCTAATTTCTTTGTTTCATAGTTTTATTTGATTTACTGGCCTGCTACCAGTGATTGTGATTTACAACTCACTCAATACAGGTAAAACCTGTTATAGCGCGAAGCTCGGGGTCCAAAGAATAACATCGAGATATAAGTGGGATCATGTTAACAAATTCTTGGAAAATGTCAAACTAGCTACAAGTTACTTCCTCTAAACATTAAACAATGCCAACTGCATTAAAAAATCGTTTAACTTGTCTGAACTTGATAGTTTTTCTTTATTTTTTTTAACAAATATAGAATTGTGATATGTTTTAGAAAATTTTGGAAGTTAAGGCAACATTAAATGCAGTGCTTGGATTAAAAATCTGCTAGGAATACAAATAATCAGCTTTTCTGAGAGCATGTATTTAGGATGTTAAAAAGAGAGGTCACCTTAAATTAAAAAATGGGAGCCATGTTGCCTTCGTGTTATAAGCAGAATCACATTATAATGAATTGCGTTATAACGGGCTTCACCTGCATGTAGTAATTTATTTTTATCACTGGGAATAAAACTTCATTTAAATCCTATTGTCTGAGTCTTGTCTTGATTTGTTTCCTTAACCAGAAATGAAATCACTACTATTTATTGTGATGAAAAATTAACATCAATTATGTCCTTAAAATACTTATGATTTGTGAATTTGTTAACTATTTAACTATTTGTTAACTATTTAGGTAAATTATTTAACTGTGTGATTCTGATTTTTAAAGAAGCTTTAAATATTTTTCAGTCATATTGATATGATGTCTGCTGTGTGACAGTTTATAGCGATGTCTAGCAACGAGGCATTGTGCCACAGACATGTGGTATGATGTCCTACCCAGTCACATTATCCTGACACCAGGCCAACCAGTCCTAACACTAACCTCTTAATGCTGAGCACCATGCAAGGCATCTGTTAGTACCATTTTTATAAGTCTTTGGTATGACTCGGCAGGGGTTGGAACCTGCAACCTCCTGCATCCAAGGTGGACGCTCTAACCACCAGGCCACCGGCATTTATTTAAATCAGGAACATGAAAAAGATGAGAAAATATACACAAACTACCATGCATCGTTCAGAAATTCCACATCTACATATTTCAAAATGGCGAAACATTTTTGATACAATGATGAAAAAACTGTAACACTTAAAAATCAATCAGCTGTTTTGCATTTACTTTCCTCGATTAAAATTCCACATTAAATTTGTAGTTCTTTTGGTTTCTTATAGAGATTTTTTCAGCATATGATAGGCTACACATGGCAGCCAGTATATATGGTGGAGGAAGAATCTGGGAAAACCCCAGATGAACCACTGACCTACAGGAAGCAACTAGCAAGCTTTCTCACACACCCTTGTTGGCTGAACCGAGACTTGAATCCATACAGACAGACAGTGATGAGATGTCAGTGATCTATAAAGGCAAGTGCCTTAGACTACTCAGCCACCTGAGGCCCAAAAGTCCATACCCATCATAAAATAAAGGTGTTTACATGCAAACGACAGTGACTTGACAGGCAACAATGCACCATTTCCAAGGGATAGTTGGCCCCCAAGACGCAACTTAAGGTGAGTCTGAAATATTTATACTGCAGTTGCATACACTGAGTTTCGCACACCATGAGCCGCAATAGATGGGTTCACACTGGAGCTAAGAAAGTTATCTGAGTGATACAGAGCATCTGAGTGCTTCAGATTTCAAAGTTTTACTATTTCATGTGTAAGGGTTTTGATGAACAATCATATGTATGACAAAAGCACAGACAATTTCAGTGGACCAGAAAATGAAAGGAAAATCTAACTGAAACATGTTCCTGAAGAACAAGAGTATATTGCATTTGTATGATTTGGATTTTTAATGTAGCTTTAACAAATTTTCAGTCATATCGCTAAGATGTCTCCAGTGTGGCAGTTTATAGTGGTTTTTAACACTGGGGCATCATGCCGCAGACATGTAGCATGATGTCCCACCCAATCACATTACCCCGACACCTGGCCGACTGGTCCTAACAATAACCTCTTAATGCTGAGTGCCAAGCAAGGTAGCTGCTAGCACAATTTTTATAAGTCTTTGGTATGACTCGGCTGGGGTTTGAACCTGCGACCTCCTACATCCAAGGTGGACACTCTAACCACTAGGCCACCGGGGCAGTCTCATGAGTATACTTACCAAATAAATATAACTACTGTAATCTTGGGACACAGTGAAGAAATCTTTATAACAAAATATCATGGTACATCCTAATGTGGTGTGGCTTTACTGCTGCAGATCATGGTAAAGAATGTATGTATAGGGTTCAATAGCACATCAGCACAATCCTAACTACTGGGTATATAGTGCCAAGTTTATAGATCCCCCCAAAAAGCAGACATTACAAAGATAAAGGCAAAAAAATGGTAAAATCCTTAGAATTCTAAATGAAAATTTGATATAAACATAGCCACTGATAAAGTCCATGACCTGCTCTGCATGATCATCATCATATGGCAGTTTCCAATTTTAAAAACGTTGCCTCCATTAGTAGTTTTTACAATATCAGATGCATGCTTCAGGCCTATTCAACATTTCCAAGTTTGCTGGGGTAACAGCGACAAAGACTTTTCGCACATCTTGTTTGACTCTGCAGGTGAAACACTGTAAGTGTATATGCTTGTATATGTTCATGGTTGTGTAATTGGTTTTAAAGAACAATCACCTACACTTCTTGAGGCCTGGATGGCTTACTATGCACCTCTACATTTCTTGAGGCCTGGATGGCTTTCTATGCACCTCTACATTTCTTGAGGCCTGGATGGCTTACTATGCATCTCTACATTTCTTGAGGCCTGGATGGCTTACTATTTACCTCTACATTTCTTGAGGCCTGGATGGCTTACTATGCACCTCTACATTTCTTGAGGCCTGGATGGCTAACTGTGCACTTCTACAATTCTTGAAGCCTGGATGGTTTACTATGCACATCCACATTTCTTGAGGCCTGGATGGCTTACCATGCACTTCTACATTTCTCGAGGCCTGGATGGCTTACTATACACCTTTACAGTCATAAATCTGATTTCTGATTTCAACACATGTAAGGTTAGTTATTATCATATCATTCTCTGATTGTTTTCCATCCTACAAATTATCCCTATGGCAACATCAGAGCCAAGGAGAATAAGGCAGAATCTAGAATATCTTTATTCATCAAGGGACATAACTATGGACAAGATAATGAGACATCTGGACAAACAAACCAGCATGTGCATGATAAGAAATTACTGGGGACATTGTGGCAATTTGGTGGAAGCAAAAACTCAGACAATTGAGATCTGGATAACTGAAACAATACTATATAAATATGAAACGGGCAAATCTCAAGTCGAGCACAGCTGACTGAATTCTCACGACATCAATTACTCATATTGAAAGTGATACTGTGACATCACTTACTGATACTGCAAGTGACACTGTGACATCACTTACTGATATTACAAGTGATATGAAATAGGCAAATCCCAAATTTGAGCACAGTTAATTGAATTCTCACTCCATCACCTACTGATATTGCAACTGACACTGTGATATCACTTACTGATACTGCAAGTGACACTGTGATATCACTTACTGATATTGCAAGTGACACTTTGACATTACTTACTGATATTGCAAGTGACACTTTGACATCACTTACTGATATTGCAAGTGACACTGTGACATCACTTACTGATATTGCAAGTGACACTTTGACATTACTTACTGATATTGCAAGTGACACTTTGACATCACTTACTGATATTGCAAGTGACACTGTGACATCACTTACTGATATTGCAAGTGATACTGTGACATCACTTACTGATACTGTCATATGTAAGTATTCTTAGCCTAAGTAAAGGAAACTCCCCTATCTTTGGTACATTGCATGGTATTTATCTTGACTTTGTTTAATAATTATTATCCATTTTTGTACATGAAAATTTTATTCCAAACTAATGTTTTGTAATTAGCTGCACACTATTGCTTTGCTAAAAGGTAAAAGTCATAATCAGTCTAATTGATTGGAAATCTTAAATGTTTGCAGCATTAAATTCTGTTCCAATTTCATGAAAAACTTCCGCTGAGAGAAGTCAGTATTTCAATATATACCTGACTTCGTGAACTGGCGC
Organism: Megalonaias nervosa; assembly: GCA_016617855.1. Classification (NCBI taxonomy): domain Eukaryota; kingdom Metazoa; phylum Mollusca; class Bivalvia; order Unionida; family Unionidae; genus Megalonaias; species Megalonaias nervosa. Next base: position 72,260 of record JAECUM010000696.1, read on the forward strand.
TTTAAGTTGTAAGGATGTGGATGAAATAAAGTTTAAATTTCTCACTTTTCTAGCAGCCAGGTGAGGATCAAGATGTTCTCTTGCCTTCTTATTTTTTATAAGTATCTTGTATTTTAGCTGATTGGGGGATGGTAGCTGGGGGTCTTCAGTGAAATCACTGTCAAACAGGAACTGCGTCACTAGCTTGTCTCCAAACACTGACTGAAATTAAGACAAAAATATATAAAAAGATTATATAAAATATCAGTATATATCAATTATTTATTAAAGAACTGACGACAAGAAACAAACATAACTCAATTCAACAAGATGGTTAGGGCTGCAAGTCAAGCCCATACTCAGAACATTGCTGTACACCTTTTGACCTTGACCTGAATGTCAAATGAGTATGCAAGTATTTTGCTGAATAAAATGTTTTTAACTCACAATGATACCTGTCAAGTATAAGCAGAATCCATCCAGGTTATGGAAATATGAGCAAACAATGAACTTTAATCAAAGATTAATACAAATATTCTATGTACATGACCTTGACCCAAAGGTCAAAAGAGTCTGAAAGTGTGTTGCAGAATAAAATATATTTGCTTCATGATGAAACCTGTCAAGTTTAAACAGAATCTGTCCAGTAGGTTAGGGATATATAAGCAAGCAATGAACGGTATGTATGTGACCTTGACCATAAAGTCAAAAGAATACATGAGTGAAACAGAATAGATTGTCTTTGCTCCGTAACAGAATATTTAAAGTATGAACATAAATAATCAAGGCATTAAGCACATATAAATAATAAACAAATGAAAGCATTAATCAAAACGTTTTTAAAAAAAATACCAGAAAACAACAAAAAAAATGTTGATGACAATGCTGATGCCACTGCTGGAAAAGTGACTGCAATCTCTTGCTTTTCCACTAACATAGATCATACAAAAATACTCCATATTTCTTTGTATTTATGAGCTTTACCTTCAAGAGACATTAAATAACAATTATTTTTTTTTACATTTCAGGCATATTCTCAAGATACATTGAAATGAAAATTCATTTGCTGTCTTGAAATTTTCATATCAATTAAGTCATCACTGCTTTGAATTAAATTTTACTTCTCATGGAAGAAGGTGACTGACAGTTTGCACTGCATTTTGCTCCAAAAAATTGTCTTTAAAGTACTAATAAAAGGAAAGAACTGTGATGCATTACTAACAGCTGGCTAGTTAATATCTTAAATTTAGTACTCACATGAATTACTAACAGCTGGATTATCAATATCTTAAAAGTACTCAGATGCATTATGAACAGCTGGCTAGTACTAATAATAATAATAATAATAATGAGGACTTTGTATAGCGCCTAATCTTTAGAAGCTCTAAGTGCTTTACAACATTTGACAAAACTTAAAAAACATTTATAATGATATGATTACAAAAATGAAAACAAACACCATGAAATTAGAAAACAGAAAACATGCTGTAAATATTTAAGGTAAGGAAACATTATTAGGTCTTTAAGTATGTTCTTGCAGTTGAAATAGGTGAGTTTTAAGAACACTCCTGAATGAGATCACTGTGTCTTTGTGTCTAAGTTCTGTGGGCAATTCGTTCCATGTTGCTGGGCCCTGGTATACAAAAGAACGTTGTCTATATGATTTCATTTTCATAGCGGGAATAATGAGAATACGAGTGTCAGAAGAGGAGCGTAAGTATCTTGCTGGTGTGTACACATGGGTGAGGTCGGATAGGTATGTTGGACTGGAACCCATCAGTGAAACGTAGCACAGAGAACAAATTTTGTGTTTAATTCTGGATCGAATGGATTGCCAGTGTAGGGTAAAGAGCAGGGGGGAGACATGCTCTGATCGTGGTACTCTAAGGATGATCTGAGAAGCTGTGTTTTGAACTTTTTGAAGTTTCTTGAGTAGATATTGAGACGAACCAGACAGAATTGAGTTACAATAATCCAGTCTTGAAAGTACTAAGGAACACACAAGTATTTTAGTGGCATCAACTGAAAGATACTTGCGAATGGAGCTGCTGCGTCTCAGCTCAAGATATGCAGCCTTGCATATGTTCATGACATGTTGGTGCAATGAGAGAGTACTGTCGAGAGTAACACCTAGGTTTCGTACTGACTGTGTGAATTTAACGTTGGTGTTGCTGATATTTATTGTCTGAGGTAAAGGATGTGAATGAGAAAGTCTTTGTGTTGTAATCAGGATGGTTTCAGTTTTATCATCATTCATCTGCAGCTTGTTACTTGTCATCCATGATTTCACATCGGAAATGCACCTCTCTACGCCTTGGATGGTAGCTTCAACTTCAGCTGGATGGCTAGATTTGTATATTTGGGTGTCATCAGCATACAATTGGTGAGATACTGGATGATGATCTATGACACTTGAGAGTGGCTGAGTGTATAGAATGAAGAGAACAGGTCCAAGAACAGACCCCTGTGGAACACCACAGCATAGATCAAGTGGGCTGGAGTGTTTTCCATTTGCGGACACAATTTGTGTCCTGTTGACCAAGTAGGACTTGAACCATAGTAAGGCCGTATCATGAATGCCAAATACATGCTGAAGACGGTGAAGTAATATATCATGGTCTATAGTGTCAAATGCTGCAGACAAGTCAAGGAGAGTGAGGACTGTAATCTTTCCGCCATCCAAAGCTGAGAGAAGGTCACTGACTACTTTCAGAAGAGTAGTTTCAGTACTGTGGCAAGGGCGATATGCAGACTGCACATTGCTAAAAAGACTGCTTGAATTCAGATGAGATACAAGTTGGGATAGAACAACTTTTTCTAAGATTTTTGACATGAATGGGAGATGAGAAATGATCATATCATTATATATGTTTTTTAAGTGTTGTCAAATGTTGTAAAGCGCTTAGAGCTTCTAAAGATTAGGCGCTATACAAAGTCCTCATTATTATTATTATTATTATCTAAAATATTCTCTAAGGTTATATAAACCTGAAGCCACCCCTTTAATATCTAGGTGGTATATCTTACAAAAAGCATGGCAAAATCCTGACGTGGATACATATTCAACACCAGGGAAGGCTTTAATCCATTCTGTCTGAAACATTCCTCTCTCTCTCATGAAACTATAGTCTATATGATCAGTGGGCTGGAGCTAGAATCTAGATCTATTTACTGTATGTTTCGCCCCTTTCTGAACCACCATAGAGATAATTGCAAATTTACCACGATAATAGTGTCACCTCTCCTTACACTGGCCACTTGGACTGGTGCTTTTAGCAATATATCTGTGTAACACTGAAAGATGATGTGATTGGATAAAGATTTCAATTTGGATCTTTTTAACGTAGCTTTAATGATTTTTCAGTCATATCGCTACGATGTCTGCAGTGTGGCAGTTTATAGTGACGTCCAGCACTGGGGCATCATGCCACAGACATGTCCCACCCAGTCACATTGTCCTGACACCAAGCCAACCAGTCCTAACACTAACCTCTTAATGCTGAGAGCCAAGCAAGGCAGCTGTTAGCACCATTTTTATAAGTCTTTGGTATGACTAGGCCGGGGATTGAACCCACGACCTCCCGCATCCGAGGCGGACGCTCTAACCACTGGTCCACCAGAGCGGTCAGTGGATAAAGATATGATTGAATAAAGAATCAATAGAAGCATTGTCTGGTGAGTGTTGTTTAATCCACTATATAAATTCAGGACAAAAGCACCTGCCTCTCAACTTGTAAGGGTTACCCATAATTTCTACGTTTCTATTTTTTTTCCATTTTCGTCATTATACAATCGTACAGCTGTTTTTCTTGCTTTTTTTTTCTTATAAAAATTCATGTTTCTTAAAAAAAGTTACATTTTTTTGTTAATCCCGGGAGTCTGGATGTACTTTTTTTAAATCGAGCGTGATCCAGAATCTTTTTTAACTATGCGCAAGAAATATGGGGATAACTCTAATATGCTTTTGAAAGCGATGGAAGCCAGAAATGCCGAAATGGGGTTAAGTTGAAGTATCCTTCTTTAACGAAACGAATAAAAATATATTAATATTGAAGAAAGTGTTTAGATAGTTTCCTTTCGTTCAAGATTCTGATGATCCTTTTAAAAACCGATATGGTATTCCCAACTTCCATCGAATGTCGTATTTCAAAATGCCTTGTACATATCTTTTTTTTTTTACTAGAAGCAACACTTTCATTTTTGAGGTATGGCGTTTGGTTTATTTTTATATAAGGTCTTGTATTTGGGTTGAAAATCAGCCGAAAAGCAGAGTTCAGAGGGTTTGATCTTAATTTGAGAGCATACTGTGCGCAAAGCATTTCTCTATGATGTGATAAAGGTGGTTCGTTCGCTTCAGCAAGAAGGCTTTCACACGGAGATGTTTTAAGTACTCCCAGAGCCCTGAAACATATCGAAAATAAACACATTATAAACTCTGTCTACTGGAAAACCCATTACTGACCAATATTCTCATAAAACATACTGAGCTGTAGACCTCTCACAATATTGTATACTGTTAGTTACCTATGCAGCCTTGTCAGTATTAAATGCAGTGAAAAAGCAGACCATGTTACTAAAATAGCCCTATTTCTACAACCATCTGATTTGAAACTACCATGAGCTGATTTTATACCAAGTATCAAAGAATCCTTATTTAATAAGTGTCAGGCATCGTGGAATGAAGCTAAATAATAAACTCCAGGCAATAAACCATCCCTAAGCAATTAGCATTTTTCGTACAGAACCATCCATAGGTAGCCATTGCAAGAATTAGAACTGGTCAAACTTATATAGCCCACTCCTACATTTTAAAGGACAAAGACCCACCAAAGTAGATTTTGCAATGAACCCTTCACTGTAAAGCACTTTATGATAGATTGTATCAATCTCCATCCTATACGAGATCATTACTATAGTAATTTTTAGCACATGGAGAAATTTTTGATATGATAAATGTGTCTTGTATCTTAAATTGAAGGAATTAACATTTATTTAAAAATTTGGCTTGTGTGCAATGCAATTTCTTTGGAGTATTTTGTAACAACATTCAGATTGTTAATAACCCTCTTTTATTTTTTATTTTCTTTTTACCCTTTACAAAGAACATCTACATTCCCCACTGATCAGGAACCCTCATATATTTTCAAAATATCTAGGACTTTTTTGTACTTTTATTGCTCTTTGATAATAAACGTTTTCTTATTATGCATTTTATCATGTAACCTTCTTGTGGTGCTATATTGTCTTACAGTGCTGGTGCACCATAAAATCCACAATCAACCGATCATGTTCAGTGCATGAAGGAACTTTGCTACATTAAATGTGTCTTGCATTTTACATTTCTTGAAAGAAGTTAACATCTATTCTAATATAATACAGCTTGTACCCAACATATTTCCACTGAGTATTTTTGACAGCATGTATAGTCTCAATGATCCTAAGTGTCTAATTACCCTTTGTACACACCATTTTCATTCCCTGCTGATCTCAAAACTTTGTGTATTGCCGTCCCCGTCTCATCATTATGTTTTTTGCACTTTTGTCACTCTTTGGTAATAAACTTTTTTTGATACAGAAATCTTAATGCTTATTTGTGGTGTGCTGGTTTGCCATAAAATCTATAATCAATCAAATCAACCATTTGCTATCCCATTTCAAAGAATTACTGCCTGAGAATGTTTTGAATACTTGCTCAAAATAGCCTTCAGTAAAACTGATATTGTCTCTCACTTCGTAGAAATATTTGCTCAAATAGACTATACTTAACCCTTTACCTCATACAAGCGCCTTTGGACGCCTATACTCCATTCGCATGGAAGCGCCTTTGGACGCCTCTAATTGATTCGCATATAAGCGCTTTTTGACGCCTCTACACCATTCTCATGGACTCGCCTTTTGACGCCTGCTGTAAACAGCAGCCATTTTGAGCGGGTTTTCGTAGCGCCACCTTTGGGGAAACCCCCTATTAGATACTACAGTCATTGGTGTGAATGACCATTACGTCAGATCACATGGTCACTGTTTATGCTCTGGTCGAAATCTGCTATTTAAAGTAACTAGGTCGTATTCTCCAGTCTCCAAAATGGTGGTCGCGGATTTCGTTCAATACTTACTCGAGTTTTCGCGATTAGAATCACAACTATGAAAGCTTCAATAACTAAGGCAAAGGCTCTGATACTGATGTAGGAAGCCATTAGTTTTTAAAATTATCAAATTCAGCTGATTTAGTGATGCAGACGCAGATAAAGAACTTGTAAATTTCGATTATGAGAAATGGCAGCTACGGTTGTCACGCGGCTTCACAGACTTGACGGTGAACGAGTTCTCTCAAGATTTTAAAGCACATAAAAAATTCTTCTGTGAAAAATAATTATACAGCTATAACGACCGTGTTTTACTTAAATCTTTCCATACATAATATATGTGTACCAAAAACGTAAAATGGTTAAAATTGCTGTTAAACGTAACATACACTTCGCTGCTTAATAGGCCTATGTGTATGGAGTAGAACAAGTAGAAGGTGTACTATTTATAGCGCACTGCACTGGGTAACTTTGCTACATGCATATCGAAGGGCTAAAAAGCCATACACTCTATGAGGGAAAGGGTTAAAATACACACCCACCCACTTACATGTGTATTATTTATGATAGTGACAAATAGGTACAACAGGTACATACCGAGTCCTGATTCTCTGAGTCTCATTTTGCCACAAATACAACTTGTAATAGGAACTTTAAGACTTTTTAACATGCAGTGTGTGTGATTTGGATTTTTTAACATAGCTTTAACAATTTTTCAGTCATATTGCTATGATGTGGCACTTTATTGTGATGTCTAGCACTGAAGCATCATGCGGCAGACATGTAGCATGATGTCCCACCCAGTCACATTAACCTGACACAAGGCCCACCAGTCCTAACACTAACCTCTTAATGCTGAGTGCCAAGAAGTGAGGCAGCTGTAAGTACCATTTTTATGAGTCTTTGGCATGACTCTTTGGGGGTTTGAACTCCTAACCTCCCGCATCTGAGATGGACGGTCTAACCACTAGGCCACCGGAGTGGTTTTAACATCTTGTGAAGACCATAAAAAATTAAAATGAGAGATTCCTGATAAATCCTTAAAACATCACTTTCAAAATTCCTGTAAAATGCCACAGTGACCTTTTTTGGTACAAGTCTGGTACTATGATGGATACAATCAACTAGTTTAATTAATATGCCATTAGTGGTAAAAATTTCAAATTGAACCAAAGTCTGTGAAATTGAAATAACCTACTCTGAAGATGAGGGGACAGTACTCATCAAGATGCGTCCTCTCACCATATTGCATGACTCCAGGTACAGCAGTAATATTCAGTAAATTAAACACCATTGTGGCCTTGAGCTAAATGCAAGAAATTTAACCCAAGCCAGTAAAATTTTAAATGTAGGTCACCAAGACAGTCTTTGTTGTAAGGGTCTAATACTAATTAGGATGCATACAATTACCTAATTTGTTGATTTTGGTATAAACAGTGCTTGAGACTGAAATCAAGGCAGTGAAGCATGAAATATGTGTCACCATGACCTACTTTGGTAATGAGAGTATAGTACTCATCAAGATATACCCCTTCATCAAATTTCATGAATCTTGGAATTACAATATGAATACATAGTGCTAAAAGAGACTCATTTGTTTTTTGAGCTAAGAACTCGACCTAAGCCAGTAAAATGGGAAAATTAGTGAAAAAGCTGTGCTGATATGACTATCCATATTTTCAAGATGGTCACCATAGCAGCCATATTGGATGTTAAAGTGGAACCATTTTCATATAGGATCAACTAGACTGTGAGATAAAATGTGTGCATGAAGTTTCCTGACAATCCTCCAAATAATTTAGGAGTAGTTTTAATAAATTTGTGCTAACTGACGGAATGATTATGGACAACAAGTGATCTCATAAGCTCTTCTAGTCTATAAATTGGAGAGCTAAAATTGGCAAATTTGTATTGTGCCATTGTCATTCCATGCCAAGTCTGTATTTGTGTACACATCACTTCAAAAACAATTAATGGGTATGCTTATAAGCTTGCACTTTATAAAACACAAATAGCCTTTAATAAATAGAAAGTTATATTACAATCAATGGACTCTTGGAGAAAGAAACCTATCTTAACAATCCAACTTAAAAGTTTTAGTTTTGTAATTTTCTAGAACTATCACGTGGAGTACCACTTAAAAACATAAATGAATAGAGTTATATCCCTTGACCATTATTTGTTATCTCGGTGCAAGATTCTTTTTTTTAATTTAATGCTTTTAGAATCTTTGAGGTTTTCTAAGCAGGGTTTGGATTTTAAGCTTTTGCAAATTCAGGTCATTAATAATACTGCACTATATTTAGGAGTCATCTGGCATTTCCCTCTATCCATGTTTACTTGCATATCATACCTTTATTGGTCAATTCTGTAATTATCTTGTACAGAAAGCTATCAGAATGTGGCTCATAGTTGTCTTGTATATTAACATCACTTCAATGACATTCCTCTTGTAAGTAGCACTGAGTGACCATTGTGACTTGTACAGAATGTTAAGGGGATATAGACCCCCATCCTTTAATCTACATTCCAAAACGAATCCTGTCAACCAACAGTTTATAATACCAATAGACTGTACAAAAAAGAAACCGTACACCTGATCCTTGAGATCCATCAAAGTTTCAGGATTGGTATTCATCCATTCTACCGATTTCTTAAGTATTCTCACTGCCCTTCGATTTTTTTTTTAAAAAGTTCTTCTTCACTAACCACTGATGTTTTCATCTATAGTGATGTATACTTTCTCAAATCGATTCACAGCAGTATGGTGAATATTTTATGTATCCAGTTGGTCCAACTGATGAAAGTCATCAACAAAGATATCTCTAAGCTCAAAAGAAGTGTTGACCTCGTCCACTGCACTCAAACTGTAAGAAGGATATGTCAGACGTCGACCAAATCATCCACAGGACATGCCTGTAATATTGCATATGATGCATGTGGTCTACATTTGGATACATAATCCCATGCAACATGTACAAATTTAATCAGCTTTGCAGAAGAGTTCAAGTTAATGATAGAAAGATGAACAGATGAAAGATGTGCACTGCTGCTCAACAGAATAAAGAATATATCACAAAGGCTTAGAACCACATTTCTGATTTAGTTTCTTCAAAATATGTAAAAGATAAAGTGATGTAAGACAATTTATTTCAATATACATTGTATAATTAATTTAGGAATAAATAAAATTAAAACACTAGAAATGTGGACATACTTATGTGGAATAAAATAAAGCTGTTCACTAACCTTCTCCCAATTACAAAGTTTGAAAATAATTAGTTACAAAAATATACAATTATTATGTGTTGCAAATACAATTAAAAACTGTCACAAATATTGTTGAAACAGGACCCTGACATTAATAAACATTCAAATGTGCAAACTGGAGATCTTAGATATGCAATGAAGTGGCCAAAAATGTAATACAAAAGGTTGCACAATGTACAAATTGGAAATCTTAGACAAGCAATGTAGAGTCTAAAAATGTAATACAATCATACCATGATATGTTGCTGTGCTTTTCTACTAATACATCCATATATCAATGATATAATAAAAAATAATTTGCAAAATAACAATAAAAAATTAATTAAATTAATTAATGATCTCTGATGGAATAAGGTTACAGTTAACTGACCTGTACTTTGAAAGAAGATGGATTTGACCAAGTTTCCTTTAAAGAATAATTTACCCCTTGATTACCTGCCCTTATTCAATTTACGCTTTGATTACCTGCTCTTAATGCTATTCTGAATCTATAATATTAAGATAATAAATCCATGATGACTTATAACATAAGAGTACAACTTCATAAATCACGAAATGTGTTTATGAAACTTGGCAAATCTACCACAGTGCCTATAATGATTTAACACAAAACCCCATAAGGTGTGATAGATGGAATGATGGACAGATGTACACAGCAAATAACCCAAACACCATCATGGTGTGGCATAAAAAATGGTGATACAAACTGCTACTTCTGAAATGTTCCACTTGCCTTGAAGGAATATTTCTGTAGTCTAGTTAATCTGAAGCAATCTGCTCCCTTAAATCATAGCATGAATTCTTGATTACCTAATGTATTGTAAATTCACTATTTTTCATGGGGTACAAATAATTCGGATTTCCTAGGTTTCAAAATCCAAATTTAAAGACCCTATGAACATTGATTCTTCTCTGAAAACAACTGGACCTCTTATCCAATCCATGAACTGAAGTAACAAAGAAAATCAATTTTTTTTGCCAAACTTTGAAATAAATGTACTAACAGAATCTGCTCATGCATAATGAGTGTCCAAGTGTCCAATGCAGACCAAGCTCCTCTATCTTATATCTCAACTGTCTTATAGTGTTATGGCAGACAAAGAGAACAGTATAAAACCTGATCTGTCAGTGCATTATGAGATGGTAGATCTGGGTCCAAAAAGTTCCCATTTTCCTTGTGTCATTGCAAACCAAGCTCCAATGTCATAACAGTGTTATAGCAGACCCAGCTCCACTGTCTGATGGTGGTGGTGTTGTGGGCTTAATACCATTTTTCAGCACGTGATAGGCCATACACGGCGGCAAGTAGAGGCCAGTGTATCTGGAAGGAAGAACCCAGGAAAAACCACTGACCCGAGGGAAGCTACTAGCAAGCTTTCTCACATACCCTCATTGGCCAAGCCAAAGACTCAAACCCACATAGACATCAGTAATCCATAAAGATAAACACCTCAGACAACTTGGCCACCTGAAGCCCCATCTTATAGTGTTTCAGTCCACCTGGAGCCCCATCTTATAGTGTTTCAGGTCACCTGGAGCCCCATCTTATAGTGTTTCAGGCCACCTGGAGCCCCATCTTATAGTGTTTCAGTAGACCAAGCTCCACTGTCTCAAGAGTGTCACAGCAGAACAGGGTCCACCGTCTTACAGTGTGATAGCAGATCAGGGCCTGTATTGTTTATTCTAAATATGATATTAAGAAAATAATGTAAACCCTGATCGGCCAGTGCATCATGACATGGTAGATCTGGGTTTACATGTTCCGAAGTAGCTTTATTGGTCAGATTTGAGGAAATGTTTTTCACAAATTAAAAAAATGACTCGACCAGCCAAACTAACGCAATCAGGAAATACTGATTTGAAACTTACCAAGCATAATAATTAGGAGTAAAAAAAATTTATTGAGTTCAACAGTTATTATACAGGTGTCCACAATAGTTTATGGAATAAAATGGTTAATAATTACTACTGAATTTAGCCATTCAGAATATCACATCATAAAGACAGTTTGCTAACAGGATATCAAATTAAAAGTTCAGACTTTTTTTTTGTAAAAACAAAATACTTATTATTAGTAAAAACAAGATATTTTTATTTCTAAAAGCAAAATGATGTTTTTGTTGTTATAGGGTTTAATGCCACTCTGAAGCACAAGATAGGCTATACATGGTGGCCACTATAAAAGGCTCAAAAATTAAATCAGATTATCTACTTATCTACATATACATGCATTTCTAATTTCACTGGCTTAGATTGAGTAGTTTCTGCAATATCATAATAAGAAGGTTTACATGAATCAAACAAATCTTTGTCCAAAAGTCAGGAAAAATTACAGTTTTGGTAAAAATTATTCCAACGGCATGAAAATATCATCTGAATAGGGGTAGAAGCCTACAGCATTTCATTCGTCATTGTGATTTATATATTCATACTAAAAGATTTCCATTTAAAAAGACTAAGTGTACAAAATGTTACCCCAAAAAAATCACAAAATCATACAAAAATTGAATCAGGTCAGAGCTCTATAAATGGGTATAAAAATGTCTACTAAATTTCATTTCTCTAAGTTGAGAACTTTTGCATGATCATGTCAAAAAGGTTACTGGAAAATATAAAGTGGCCAACAAATCAGAACAAAACTGTCCCTGCTGCAAGCAGTGAGAATACAAACTACCTAATGATATAAATATGCCACAATGCCATGGCAAGCTGCAATTTAAACATTTGTCAGAATATTTATCTCGGTTTAGTCCAATCGACCAAGGTCTGGTAGTGCATGCATTTTGCATACTTGTCCAACAATATCTTGTATACACAAGGCATACCAAGAGTCAGTAACAAAACAAAATTCTCGGTGAAAATTTCACAAACATTTCAAAAACAGGGTTTTGTTTCTTTTGTATGGGTGAATTCAACAAAAAAGTATTACTGATTACAAATTTATGTAAAAGATATTTGCTACTTCACGCAATGGCCTGTTTATGTGCAGCTGCAAATATTTCTTTCTTTGCAGGATATCTTGGGAAGAGAAGGTAATTTGGGTGAACTGTGCAATGTCATGACCTTGCAAAGATCCTGTCAAATAAAAGAGATGTTTTGGGGTAATTGGTGCTCACAGCTAAGCATCCAAGGTCACTTGTCCAGAGGTCCATGAAAATCCAGCAAAAGAAATCAGGATGCAGCTGGATATGTTTGGATTTGGTCAAAGACTCCTTCTTCAAGGTGATTTTAATTGTGTTAAAAATGTCCTGTGTAACTGTGCACAGTATATTCAGTGCAACTGCACAGTATGTTCAGTATAACTGTGTACAGTATGTTCAGTAGTCTGGGGCTGGGGTCAAAACAGTGTCCACGAACTCCTTGTACCTCAACTGGCCCCCTGTAACATTGCCTTCCTTGAACAGCGCCTCAACTGCAACAAACAAACAAAAATTGGTCTGTATCGATAAAGCTTCTAAAACACAATAACTTGCTTCCAAAAACAATTTATGAAGTGCAACTCAGCACAAAAAAAAATGGACCAAGGTTAACAACAATGGTTTAAAGGAAAAGAGCACCTTGGCTGCAATACATCCCCACTGTGTATGACTTGCAGAAACTTTAACAACAAAGAATCTGAATACCAACAATAACAATGATTTCACTGCATTAAATATGATACAGAACTCCCTCACTGTATGGCCCTTCATTATAACACTCTTATTGTTATAAAGTAAACATGGTCATGGATCCCATTTCAACAAATGGTAGTAATATTACAAACTTGTGCTAAACATCACCTGTGCATAGTGGTCATCTGGTCACAATGACCATTCTAATTTGCTCCTGGAACATTTTTCCTATATAAATGTCCTGTGTATATTGGTCACCTGCCTTCTGTGGACAACAGCCAGTGTTTCCTAACTAACTGGCTTCTCCTTGCCTTAAGTGGTCAGTGGGACGTATCAACAGCAACCACTCGAAGTATACAAATGAAACTTTTGTTTGACAAGCAAGGTATTGTTTAGATAAAGGCATATCATGTGAAGTCATTTGTAAACATTTCATATCTTGCTTGTATTCAATGTACTCCAGTTACACTGTCAGTCTAACTTGAAGCTGAAGAATGTCATTTTCGAAACAGAGTTGGTTTTATCCTTACAGGAGAGGGTCAAAGCAGTTCAAGTGGTGGATGGTGCAAAAAGTAGTCTTGTTATCGCAGCAGAAATGGAAATCGCTTTTTGTGCCAGCATTACAGGTATACTGATATCTTCATCTATTTGCCTGTGAATTAAATCTACCTCTAATAAAAAAAAGTTCATCACTGAGAAGAGAGGACTTAAATCCCTTTTCACCAGGATCTGGGATCATTCTTTCTCACCCATGCAACAGAGAAATCTAGCTGTTTTGCTAACCTTACTTTTCTTATCTCAGTCTGATTATCTCAGTCCGGTTGTCTCGGTCTAGGTGTCCACGCGCTAGGGACTACTTTTAAAAAATAAACCTTTGTTGTCTTCTGCTATGCCTGACGTAGTTGTTATAAAATCAAACAACAACGACAACAACAACAACAACAAACAAACAAATATATAACAAAACAACACAGTAACTTAAGGACCCTCCATTTTTGAGAAAACACCATACAAAACATTTCGAGAGAGAGAGACAGACACATGCATGCACACGATGTTGAGCTTTTTGGTATTACGATAGTTCGTTCCACGCAGCATAGTCAGTTTTATCCTATCTGCAAGCCTAACTCAATACATTTTCAGGTCAGCGTCATTAAATGTAGCTAAAGCTACCTAACTAGTTTTAAATACTTCGTGTGAAACAAATTATATACTGTTAGCTACATTTAATGACGCTGACCTGAAAATTGACTGTGCTACAGACAGGATAAAATTCTCAATGCTGTGTGAAATGCACTATGACAGAAAACACTGATCTATGCACATAGCCTATAGACCTATACACTTCATATTCTTCCAACGCTGTTAACAACTACAGAAAACTTGGTAACAGCCAGAAATGTGTTATGTCAAACATGCTTTATTCTATTTTTGTTAAGCATCTCCATTGCACCCCAGTTGAATCAAAAATATACCTAAAATATTTAATGACAAATAATGCACTTAATAGCCAGAAGGAATCATTTATCCATCGACACATTAATCTGTAAGCAAATTTCACTGTAACACTTGCCATATTTCCAAGAGAGAAATAAATTTTCAATGAATCAGTGAACTTGAAAGTTTAGCACATGGTTATCATCTGGGGTCCATATTTGGAGGGTCTTTTATACACTGAGGTACTTTTACAATCAATATTAATTACAACAAAAGTATGTCACAAATAGTTTCACCTCCTCTAAAGATAGTGATAGTGACACGGATCTCTAATTACCCGAGAATAACCCAAGCACGAACACTCATGCTACATGTATTTACACTACAACAGAGCTGTGGGCCGAGTACAGTTTCATTATGTACAATTTAATTTTCTAAATTGGAACTAATGAAAATGAAACATTTTCTTGTAATAAATATTAAGTATTTATTGTTAATTTCATATAACATCCATATATTAAATGTGATGATACCTAAAAACTATGCAACGTTTAATGTTGTTATTTTGTTTTGACTCACGCATAAAAACTGTGTACTTCGGATGACACGTCACACCACAGTCCTCATTAACATATTTGTATTAATGTACCGCATGCAAACATTGGCGCGTGAACTATACTGAACAAGTAATGGTATTCTTTCTTACTTTAAAGGATAATATTGGGTGAGAAAAAGAATCTACATTGGGCTTTGGACCGAGATAAGGAAATCCCAGTCGCGGGGTTACATTATATGTCTCCCCACTTGTCAAGCCTCGTGGGGAGACAAAAAATGTAACCCCGCGACTGGGATTTCCTTGTCTCGGTCCAAACCCCAACATAGATTCTATATATATTTAAACTTGTCTGTAAAGGTAGGCAAAGTTTCAGTTCTTGTATTGCAAAAATAGCTCTGTATGGCTTCATCTGACTCCTTTTTCATCACTGACCTCTCTTATAAACCCACCATCTTTTGCTCTCTGTGAGTTGAGCAACATGTCAAACCAGATATTGTTTTTGGTGCATGAATAGCCATTTACAAGCCCTTTGTTTTACAAACATACATAAATTGTTAATTGAAATTAATGGTTTATCTGAGTACAGAAAACAAAGATCACTAATTATTTAAAGTCAGTAATGATTTAATTTATAGGATGGATCAAAGTAAGTACGATACATTGAGCAGCATAAATTTGTGAATAACATATATACACATATTTTATGACCTTGCTGACTAGTGCACATAAAACAATCTTGACAATGTAATACAAATAATAATAATAATGCTATTTTGGTACATGGAATTTGTATTCAAAAAAAAAATTTTTGAAAGATGAATCTATGTACAGAGGTCACCTGCGTATGAAGGCTACCTGTAGGTTTGCCATTATCCATGGGTGGCTGCTAATGACAGGTTTGACTGTATATGCATCATATACTTCATTATAAGTCAGTCTGACTATAAGGCAGTATACAGTATGACTCCCATGGACATCATTATAATGGGAGAGCACTGTATCATGTACTTCATTATAAGTCAGTCTGACTATTAGGCAGTATACAGTATGACTCCCATGGACATCATTATAATGGGAGAGCACTGTACACCACTCCCTCGATAACTCGCGCCCGGATAACTCGCGAACCCGCTTATAACGCGGTGTCCAGCATGGCTCCCGATTTTTTTCCAACGAAAATATATTTTGAAATGTGCTGAACGTGAAACAAATCGCGATAAGAATTGGTAGATTGAACCTTGATACATACTGTATTTTATGTAAATTTTCGTACATGAAAAAATAATTATTAATCATTAATTTTTGTAAAAACAAAATGGGAATACGGTATTTTCGATCTTTTTGCAAACGTAAATCTTCTTAATAGAAATTTTATGTCCGATAATTTAATGAATTTTTCAAATAATACAAAGTGATATGTACGAAAAATTATGATACATTTAAATAATTATTATTTTGATAATTGGGTTGTGTACGAAGAATTAAAGGGTACGAAAAAATACGTGAAATACGGTAGCTCATTTTATCATCGGAAATGGTGATTATTGCCTGTAAAGATAGAATCCATATTGTGAAATTTGCAAGTTCTAATAAGATATCACATATTATGTTTGGGGTTTTTTTGAGAGAAATAGTTGTCAATACACTAAATAAACAGTCTGGCGAAACAGCGATCAACTAAAAATTCTGGTAAATGCTAACAGGTGGCAACAGAGAATGAAATAAACACCAATTAAATGTCTTGCTATGTGAAATTCATGTTCTAATCCTTTAATTTCGCTTCAATGTAAACACTATAATCGCAACAACATGAAAAGAGTCAATCGACCGTCACATCGAAACCCGTGAGTACTTCTGTGAGAACCTAATTACATGCCGGCTTTGTTTTGATCAACAACTTGGGGAAGTGTTTGTTGCATTAAAAAAAATCTATTAAAAGAGACCTGTGTTGTTTTATCACTTTGAATATATTTTTTGTATCAAATCAAGCAAGGGAGGTACAATTAAAAAAAATTCAAAGGCATGCCAATAGCAACATAAGTTCTTGTGGTCATTACCGTTCTCAAAATTAATTTTATTTGACCAATCGAAAATGGTTTCACCTTTTTATGTACTTAACATCACTAAAGTATACAATATCAGTAATGTATCCTAATCATTTGTAAATGTGACCATGGAGAGCAAAGGAAGTAAGCGAAAGGTGTACTCAGTGACTGAAAAGCTGTGCATCATAGATAGGGTTCATAATGGCGAAGCGAGATCCAGTGTTTGCAATGAACTAAACAATTGCTGAGTCGATATTTAGAGGTTGGCTTAAGGATAAGCAGAAACTTCGGGATTATTTACATGATGTTGATTCAGATAATGGAATCAAACGAAAACGAGCGGACTGCAAACGATACTGAATTAGATGATGCTGTGTACGCATGGTTCACACAGCAACGTGAACAAGATGTTCCCATCTCTGGAACAATTTTCAAGGTCCAAGCAGAAAAAACGGCAAAAAGTATGGAGAATGAATCTCGTTTTAGGGCAAGCCATGGATGGCTTAGGAGATTCCAGCGCCGACATAGAATTAAACAAAATTCATTGTTGGGAGAAATACGCTCAGCGAATCGGGAAGCCGCATGTAATTATCCATACCAGCTCAGAGAGATAATCATCCATGAACATTACACAGAGGTGGCAGAGAATTCAAAGAGTAACACACACAAAAATAATGAACAGATGTTTTCAAATTGTGAAGTGATATTTGTCAAACGTGTCACAAACTGCAAGTATTATCATGTTCTAATTTACATTATGTTAAATTTGTAGACCCATTAAATTCATGTTGGTAATGGTTAACCCTTGTAAATTTATTTTCTTTTTCATTTTACCTCTACGCAATCAAATCTACCCATCATTCGATCAACATTGTTTTTTCGAAATGAGTGTCGATCTTTTGTATAAAAAAGTCTACTTTGGATCAAACAATAAAACTAGAATTTATCCAATTCAGCACAAAAAGTTGTGACGTAGTACACAATGTGCGAAGTCGTACATGTGTTAAGCGAACGGAAACCATGTGGAATAATGTTTTGATGATCTCCTCAATATATTGTAAGTTATCTTGAAATTAATGTTACTCTGTGAGGAAAAAAGTAAACAAAGTACACCGCTGTGAAGAGGTATTTATTCACAGTTAATCTTAGCACGATTATTAATTGAGTATTCAACACTAACATTCCAACCCAACCCACTCCCCTTTTGCCTCTACATCGATCCCTTTGTTAGTTTTGTTGTTTGTTATAGGTCCCTCGATAACTCATGCCCTCGCTTATAACGCGGTCGATGTTTTTGGACCCCGTTGTGTGCGAGTTATCGAGGGAGTGGTGTAGTCCTAACACTAACCTCTTCATGCTGAGTGCCTAGTGAGGCAGCTGTTAGTACCATTTTTATGAGTCTTTAGTATGACTCTGCTTGAGTACTGAACAGAGCCAGTCAGCACACTTTGGCCAGTGCTGTAACTAGAGCTACAGATTTACAATTGGCAAATGCAACTCAGTGCTCTCTGCCAGCACTTTCCTGAAGGACCACCATAAGGCCAAACTAAGAGCACAGCCTTTATTCTCAAACCTTCATTTTAATGGTCAGATTGATGAAGTCTGCAGACAAACCACCAAGGAGACCATTTTCCCTCCACAGCAATAGTATGGGACGTAGACAATACAACACATGGGCCACTGAAAGGACACAAACCTCTGAAAACTGTCCCATCGAAGTTACACCCAGCAAATCCCACAGTTCTCACAAGCCAAAATGGATAAAGCACCTAGAGGGGCCTATCATTTGTTCCAACATTTATCGGGTTTTATCCCAGACCTTTCTTGGTCCCAAAGGCAATGGAACTCTGCTTCCGGTCATCAACTTAAGCACCCTAAATCAATTCATTCATGCCACTTGGTTCTCAATGGAAACACCATGGTGCATGTTGAATGCTGTCGAAGCATGTCCCTATTCACAAGGTTTCCAGGTTGTTCCTGCAATTTGTCTATAACATCATATACCAATTCAGGGCACTTCATGTTGAGACTCAATATCAGCCCCTTGGTCTTCACTCAAATGATGAATCAAGTAATGGCACATGTCCAGACCATTTCATTGGCAGCAGTATCAACATCCTACAAAAACATCAGGTGAGTTATATGTAAACACAACATGATAACCCTTGTTACACTGCTTAACCTGGGCTTCTCACCAACAAGATAAAAATCTGACCTGGTACCATCTCAACAATTTGTTCACCTTGGTATGGAGTTCAATACATAGACAACATAGTTTGTTCCCTCAGTTTTGGGCATTGAAAATCGAAACCATGGTGGCTTCTTTTCTTTCGAGGAAAGTTCTATCTGCATGGGAATTCCTTCACCAACTAGGCTTGCTCAACGTGGCAGCAGTCCTCTTTGTCCCTGTGTAACCTTTTTATGTGCCCATTGCAAATGATTCTTCTGTCCCAATGGAGGCCAAAGTTTGCCCACTGGACCAACCCCTCCCTATCTGCACACAATTGAGGCACCATCTGCAGAATCAGGGCATCTAAACTTGGTTCACAGTGGGTATACCTCTGCAAGTACAACCGCCCTAGTTTACATTCTGTACCAATGCAAGTATAGAAGGATCAATTCAGCGAGAAGTCAATCCTGATTACATTGGACATCCCAGTACTGAGAGCACAAAATCGCGTGATCTACGCAAACTGGTTTGATAGTTTCTTCATTAGTGCTGCCAACTTAAGATCAAATACAAATTAGACACATACCCAGCAGAATCAATGTTCTGTAGTCTGAATGTACCTCCCCATTTGTTTGTACCCCCCCCCACCAATTTAAGGGACGAAAAGTACAAATGAGATAAAAGATGCACAGAACTTAGGTCATTTATTGATTTATAATTTCAAACCTGATTATGCCCAGGTAGTACCCTAACACTGTTATCATCTGCATGTTTCATTCTAAATGGAATTTTTCAATGTAATAGATGACCTGTTTGACAGCCATTTCCAGTTCCTGGACAAGTCCATTTTCAGCGAAGGGGTGTATGCACCACTACACATGTATGTACGTAGAAGGAAAATACTATGTTGTCTGCTTCCTATATTTACAATGTTGAATCAAGCAAAGGAAAAGAATGGCAATTACACATTTGCTTTTCATGTGGACTTAACAAGCAGTGTAATTTCTGTGTACATGTTTGCAAAGGATATAACTCTAAACTCTCAACATTATGGTAATTTATGGAATTATCTGGCAGTTACCGAATAGGATGAACTACGTCACAACGTTGTCTGAGGAAATCATCTTTCCTGTAGTGTACGCAACATGGTGCCGTATTAGTATGGAAAGTCTTTTAAGCATGAAAGGCGCAGAGAATGCAAGGATTAGGGACACTCTGGTCTCATTCAGGTTAGAAATTATAAATCAGTGAATGAATCGACTGAGTTCTGTGCACTTTTTATCACATTAAAGATTTCCTCTACTGAAATTGGTAGGGGGTACAAACAAACAGGGAGGTATAGTTGGACTATAGTCAACATTCTGCCACGAGGGTCATGCTATCCATATATAATGGCCCTTCACCAATTGTGTTTTGATCAGATTTGTATGCTTTGGAGCACCCAATGATTGTTCTTTTTCTGAGAAGGTGGAACCACAAATCTTCCGCCTTTGTCTCACTAGTTCTGGACCCAGAAGTATGGGCCATGGATACACTGTCAAACTGGTAGGGGATATATGCATTTGTTTACAGTACAGAAAACAAGGGGATCAGAATAGCAAGATTATTCAGATTGATCCTCTGCAGGGGTCATGCTACCAGGCAAAGTGGGCGACTAAGTCGCCTAAAAATGTAAACTTTACCTTCTTCTGTTAGGAAAGCGAAAATGACTTCACCCTGTGATTTTTTAGAGGAACGTTGAATGAGCATCTTTTTTTAGATGCTCCCTCGCCTTGTCCAAGTTAGTTCCAGTGTTCTGTTTTTGCTCAAGGCAAAATGTACACTTCAAGCCATCAGATAGCTGGTGTTGATATCAATTGCGCCAACAAACAAACTCATGCACATTCACAGGCATGCGTTTTGGTAGCTGATTGACCATTACCCTTTTCTGGATAAGTTAGCAACTATTACTGCCCGATTTCCGCAAGTTCTCCTTTGATGTTAAAAACATACAGATTTTTGTTTTGAAACTTAAACTTATGTAAATAGCAATGTTAAATGCAAATATGCATACTAGGAAACAGAGGGCATAATTCAAACTAGAGAATGAAAACAACACACACACACACACACACACACACACACACACACACACACATAGCGTATCTTGCTTTGCACCCACTTCTCCCTGTGCAGCTCTTACTTTACCCTAATTAGTTCTCACTTCTCCCTGTTCTGTCCAAAAGAAGTAACTTCTTCCCAAAATTCAAGTCAAGCTTGACCCCTGCTCTCAGATGGGACAAGTCCTGGATCATTGATCTACCTGATCTAGCAGTAGACCAACCCAAGAAGATTACGCTCAAACTGAATCCTCTCAAACAACCATGGGCACAGGTGTTCCACTACTGCCTGAACCATCTTTTTCTTCGTGCCTGACTATTGTCAGAATAGTCTTGTGAGAGACGAATTTAAACCTTTGATTGTAAAGAGAATTTGTGAGAGTAAAGTGGCCCTCCACTCTAGAATCTTATGAGTGAAAGTGGTTGTGTTTTCAGGGATTGGTGTAAAGTCAATAACATCATCCCTTGAGTACCTTGATTAACCACCTTGCTGACTTTTTTCTCTGGCCATGTGAGGAGAAAAAGTGGGCACCAGTAACCATCAAAGGCCTCCATGATATCTGACGACTTCAGGCATCATAGCAGAAAGAGATATTGGTCATGATATCAGATCTACTTGCCAATTTTTATTCAATATGCCAAATCCCCTCATCCTACTACCAAAATGGAATCTGTCCTGGACCTGAACATGGCTCAGTTCAGATAAATTCAAGCTGTTAGCCCAGATCTCACTGTTTCTGATAACTTTAGCTTTGGCAAGCAGGGTGTTTGAATTACATGCCCTTTCATTGACCGGAACTATTTTAGTTCAGATCAAATGGCTCACTTATCCTCATCACAGAACCAGATTTTGTAGCCAAGAACCAGTTACAGTCAATGGGCAATCAGAGGGTCATCATACATACCTTTTTGTCTTCAGATGTCGAGAACACTGGCCATGCTGTCTTGGCCCTAATGTACTACTTGAAACACAGATACAGGTTGTGGCAACCAGGAAAGCAGGATATCACCTCCTAAGCTCGATCTTTATGGCTCAGGGGGGTTATATGCTTTGCGTACTTTGATATCTCAGAAGATCATAGTCATCACCTGAGGATTTCATCGCATGAAATTTGAGCAATCTTTGTGAGCATTGCATTCAAATGTGTTTCAGTCAGAGACCTCTTTGAAAGCTGATGGCTGGCGTGCAGGGTGAACCTTTTCGAGTTTTTTACATTGGGGATTTAGCTCTGCAGAAACAAAACCTGAATCTGGTGAGTCCCTTGGCTGCAGGCCAGACAACCATCAGACCCAATTTAGCCAACACATCCTTACAGCTTCACTGTATTCACAAGTGAATTTTGATGGAAAGAAGATTTAAATAATCATCTTCTTAAGCTGATAGAGTGCTGTTCATGTGACCATGGGCTGTGTTACTTTCAGCAGGTGTTACTTTCAGCAGGTTAATGTTCACATAGGGAATCCAGTCTTTTTAACCTAGAAAGATAACTGAGGTATGGATAGGATGCTTAGCATTCCATTCTAATATTACATTATTCCTAATGTTAACGTGATCTGGAATATATTCTTATGAGAAAGCAAATTTTTCTTGTAAGTTATGTTTCTCCAAGATTAGTTACCCAATGACATTACTTTAAGACCCTCCCATTCACCCCATTATGTGAACATCCTTGTTGGTAGTTTGCGCAGTTTAAAAACCAGTGACGCCTAGTTGTGGCAAGGGGAGGTAATGGGCAAGAGTTGTTGCCCTTTGTATGATATAGACAGAAAAGACAAATTTTCATCTTTTAGGTTTATAGCTGCTAATGTTAATGTGATTGAGAAACAATTTACTGGAGAAATGAGCTTTTTCGTATGTGCTGGTGCTGCACATTAACATCTGCCAATATAGGTCATTTCAGTGTTGGAAATAAGGTTTGGTTAAAATAAAGAGACACGAGCTTATTTGAATTTGTGATAAGAATGAGTAAATTGATCTTTACAGTACAATTGTGTACAGTTCACAGTACATATAACTACATTTTCTTCAAATGTAATTTCAGTATTACTATTCACTTCAGCTGTAGGATAGTTACTTTTTATCTCCGTCTATGATAGATAATTGCTTATTTTTTTTAAGAAACAGACAATAAGCTTTTCTGAGTTGTTTGTGTTCATGGAGTGTATCAAGCAAACACTACTAACATCTTCAAAATATTATTCAGCCTTATGTTGGAAAAGGTGAAGAGTTTGGATATTGGTTTACCGTCATGGATGAAATTGATAGCATATATGTTATAATCTGATACTTATTTATGTTCCTTTGATGAGACATTGTCAAAGTGTTTGTTTGGAAATCATATCTTTACTTATTATCATCATTTGAACCACCTTGGCTATTTCTGTGAGATTCAAATGTTACTTGGGTGTATGTCAGCATAGTGATTTGCAGAAAAATATTACATTTTGTTTGCTGGAAGTTTCTCCACCAAAAAAGAAACTGCAATCTATTCAGACTACCTTCACCATTTCTTGTTATTGGGTTTCTGTAGAATTGACAGAGAATTTGAGAATGACAAAATAGATGTCAATCCCTGGTTTCATAAATAGCCAGGGTGGTTCAAATGGCAGCAATTGGCACACAATTGTGGTATGATCAATTGGGTTTGACCTCAGAACTTTGAATGTAGTCTCATAAGATGCCTAAGAAAGTTATTTCCCCTGTTTCTAGGTAGCAGATCTTCAGATCAAGGTGATCTTGAGGAGCCATTTTTTGACAAGGAATACTCACTGTCCCGCTTTTTGATTGGTCCATGTCATCTGATTGTCAATAGCAACACAGTTCACAGAGTTCAGAAAGTTCTGGATGCTGCTTACAAATATGACTATGAACCATATGCCAAGGATAAGGATGGTAAAACTTCATGTAGACATGTTTCTATTATATACTTTTAGTACATTTTGTAGCTTCGAAATAATATACATCTTGACTTTAAGTTATATAAATTTGAAAAATAAATCCAATTCTTTTTGTGATATTAAAAGTTAATATGTATAAAATTATGCCAACCAATAAAACAAGATTCAGGGTTAATATCAATTTCAGATTTTCCATCTGGTTAGTAGGGAGAATTCAGTAGATGTTACCAACAGAAATATGTTTCCAGTCAGCTGACCTTCCCCATTTTTCATTGCTGACCGTAGCACTTTCAGGGTCCTGAAATTGATTTTTGCATCTAATTGAGCCAGTTTTGCCCAGTACTTGAAGTGCTTAGTACATTATATATATATATCTATATCTATATCTATATATATATATATATATATATATATACACCAGACAGAACAGAAAGTGCTATCCCTGGATTCTATAGAAGAATGCTTGATAATAGTAGGCAGAATTAATATTTAATACAAATAATACTATCATACAGGTTAGAGAATTTTTAATTCGTACTCTACGGAGATTCGAACCCAGGTCCGCAGGTAAATGGCACTCATTGCCTTGCTTGCACGCACCAGCCCATATTTCTTCACGACTAAGCACGCATCACCAATAAATGATGGCACTCAATCGGTATTATATGCACTCATGCGTAGCAGACACACTTGCATGATGACCTGGTAACTAATTCTCATCTATCTACACAGTCATTCTGGATTCCTATGAAAGAAATCTGGAATGACTGTGTAGATAGATGAGAATTAGTTATCAGGTCATCATTTGAGTGTGTCTGCTATGCACGAGTGCATATTACACCAATTCATCACCATCATTTATTGGTGATGCGTGCCCTTTGGTGGGGGGGGAGCTGCAAAAGTTAATTTTGTTTAGCCCTTCTATAAGTTGAGGTGTACTTTGCAAATTGAATCTGTCTTTACGGGTGACTTGTCATCAGTGAGTCGGAGTTGCATTGCAGAAAAATAAACAAGCCAAAATGAGTTGTGGTTGCATTTTGGAAAAATAAGCAAGCCAGACTGGATAGATGGATGGAAGTATGGATAGATAGATAGGTAGGGTGGGTGGGTGGGTGGGTAGGTAGGTAGGTAGGTAGACAAAACCAGTGTGAAAATAAATGCAATTATTTTATTGTTCATGACAAATAAATTGACAACTTCCTTATTCATGTAATAGCATCCACAGACATCCAAAATACTTGACATTTTAAATCCATTTAAATGATAAATCTATGAAATCTCTTATATGTCACATTCTGGTATACAAATAGTAGCTCAGAATGATCCAATTCACAATATCCCATAATATGTTAATTCCTTTGGTCTTGTAAATAAACAGTGACAGTAATCTCCAAAACGTTTGTGATTAACAGCATCCTATAATTGTCATCTGGTACAAAGCCCATGAATTCCGTCTCATCATCTGTCACCAAATAAATTCTAAAATCCTACATCATTGTCTGGTCATCATAAACATAATCCAACTCTGATTCCTCATCTTTACTGTCATCAGTATGTGGAGACTCAACTCATAAGTGACACTTTGATCATGCAGTAAGTGAAATATACTAAAAGCAGTGGTTCCCAACCTTTTCATGTATGAGGACCCCTTATTAACTTAAAAAAATGTCATGGACCCACATATGCCAATAGTTGTTCTTTTAATCTCCCTGCAACCCCCCTGGAATTTGTGGCCCAGAGGTAAGGAACCACTGTATTAAAGAATGCAACTGAGCAGGTGTCAGTTGTGCAGCATGATCAGAGGGAGTTCAAGTAAGCATTCAGCTTGGCACTGAACAAGTATCAAAGCCACAACTGTATTGAATGATTGTCAGCTGGAAAACAAATCAGGTGCTGCCATTACAAGCTAAAGGATTGAGGTAAAGATCATGGAGTCATAGGACTCAGAAGAAGTATAAAATTTGTAATGCAATCAACGGATTGTCAGCTGGAGAAACAATATGGGGTTCTGCCTTTACAAGCCAAGGGCTTATTGGCCCACATGCACTGACACATAACTTAGGAAATATCACATGGAAATTGGATCTAGTTTATGAAAAATGCAAATAAAAATCAAATCAGAACTTTTATTGCATCAAATAAAACTGTTTATTCAGCAAAACACAAAATATAATACAAAACCAATATACTTAATACTATATGCACAAGTTAAGCAAAATGGATGTGCACTTCAATTTCTGGTGGGTAATATTTAATTTATTATTTAACAATTATAATCAAAATAAATGTACATACAAATATTGTGTAATAATTCTGTAATGAAACAAAAAACAGTCCATACTATGGCATGAAAATATTGAATATGCAGTTTTTTGCATATACTGAAAACATCATGAGTTTCCAGTTTTACCCATATCAGTGAATCATAATGTAGAGACAGTCATACATACAAATATGTTTATAAAGGATATATATATATATATATATATATATATATATATATACACACACACACACACAAACACACAACATATGAATTCTTTATTAAAATTTTATGCAATTTTGTACAGTGCCTTGGTATTAAGGTCATCGAGATACAAAGTATCTATCTAACCTATGAATCCATTAACTTTCTTTATTCAGTCTGTTCATCTTTCCATGTACAACATTGATGTACATGAAAGAAAAATCATATATTGAGTGATTATTTTTGTTAAAATGTATTGAAACATTAGAAGAGAGCTTAGGATCCATACAGATTTGTTTTTTATATGAAAGCAGTGATTATTTATTCTCTTAGAAGCTTGCTGAAGCATTTGTCCAACATATTGCATTTTTCTTTTTTGACAGGTTATCAAATAAATCAAAACAGTTGATACTCAGTCATTGTTTTAACGTAAACACTTTTTTTTTGTATTGGAGCAACTAAAATAGGTACTTTCTCTAATATTTTGTAAATTGAGAGCACTGATGTCTGTTACATTTAGATGATGAAAAACATCTTTTTATATTTTCAGTCAGTTTAATTCTGATAAAAAAAATCTTGCAATTTCTTGGGAATTATTTGGAAAATAATGAAGTCCAAGGGCATGTATTAGTAGTTAGGTGAGATAAAATAGATAATTTGATACAAGGCCATTGACTGTTTTGTACATCAGGCAAACTTGTTGCAGTGCAGTACATTCACAAAAAGAAAACTAATTTAATATTGAAAACATTTGAGACATTAGTGTGAAAATATTCGTTTTTAGAATTATTTCGGCTGTTCAAATATTAGTTAAGAATGTGAACCAGTTTTTCACTCATCCAAGGTAATTTTGCGAAACCAGTTTTTAAAATAAAAGTTAAATGATATATAAGCTCATAATATATTCTTCAGAAGTTGTGGATGATGACCGGCCTCAGCCTGCTGAAAGTCAAGTAAAATCAATGGAAGAAATCATGCCAACCAGGACATATCACCTGACCCTCTTCCAACCAGTCATATCTATCCTTTCAGCTGAGCATGCTTTTTGTAATGTATCCAGAAAATCCTACAAATCAAAGCAGAGGGGGAAACAGGTAGGCCACACTTTTAAACTTTGAGAGAGAATTATTCTGCCTGCATATTTAGACATAATTGGAGAGTTAACTTATTCAGATTCCACAAATCCATAATATGTGCATGTTCAAGGATAAATGTCTCCTGTTAATTTACTCTAAATCATTGGTTGGGATGGGTACTGTGAGATATTGCAGTATTGAATGAAATATTGCAATATTATTTCTTTGTTTTGATTTAAGAAGAAAGAACAGATAGTTCTTAATTTGTTAAAATTTAATAATTTCTAGCACTAATAAAATGAATAAAATGCTTGCTAATAAGATCATAAGATGCCAAGTGTCCTTGTTAGTACTTGCTTTTGGACAAGCCAGATCCAATGTGAAATTAGTCATTTGTAGTTACACCAGAAAATTAATTGCTGGCATACTGCACTGTATAGAATTATTTCACAAGGTTGTGCACACAGGGGCCTGAAGTTACCATATTTATTATTATATTTTATATCGTGTTCAGAGACACTACAAGAATACGTATATTGTCATGCCTGTATGGTCGTATTCATTCAATCTCATTACTGTTTTGCTTAATTTCAAGGTCAGTCAGTGACAAGTTTCAACAAAGCGCTTATTCATTAATATTGCAGTAAGGGGAACTTCTCAATGTTGAAGATTCACCATTATGATGTTTTCATTACCTTTGTTCAGAATAGGCCCAGGTCAATAATAAATTGTTTCATGTGAGAAGACAATGCTAATATTACTTTTATGAAGATAAAAGAGTTTATGGAAAACATTTTTCAGATGTTATGTTATTATCATGTTATATTGATATAATGCAAAACATATATCACCAAGTTTGGACAATGATGTACTGATATCCAATATTATCTACCAGCACTAGTTAACAGTTTTATCTACTTTAGGTCACTGGAACACTATTTCAAAAGGAAACGTTATGTGACTTTTCAACTATATTACATTTAAGATATCAAATGACATTAAAGTGTGCTGAATAGTTTCAGAAATATGATACTAACGATAAATTGTTGTGGGTTTGAACCCAGGCAGAGTCATACCAAAGTCTTATAAAAATGGTACTAGCAGCTACCTCGCTTGACACTCAGCATTAAGAAGTTAGTGTTAGAATTGTCACTCAGCGTTAAGAAGTTAGTGTTAGAACTAATTGGCCTGTTGTTAGGATAATGTGACTGGGTGGGACATGATGCCACATGTCTGCAGCATGATGCCTCAGTGCTAGACATCACTATAAACTGCCACACTGCAGACATCATAGTGATATGACTGAAAAATTTTTGAAAGCTACATTAAAAATCCAGAAAACACAAACACACAATAAACTGTGGGTTTCAGATTCAAAACCTTGTGATCAACAACCTTTGTAATAAATGGCATGCAGATACAATAAATTCAAAACCACAAAGTTATCAGAGAACATACCTTTGTAAATTCACCCATACCAATTTTGCATGCAATACATGCTTTGTTGCATAGCTGTGCTGGTTTTAAATCACCATTTTGATTTAAATAATTCTTATTGAATTATATCTGAACACAACCACAAATTCTGATCATAGATTCCCAAAGACTAATATGAAAGAGGACTGCAACAGGAAAGAATATTTTGTTTACAGTGGCTCTGTATATATATATATATATATATATATATATATATATATATATATATATATATATATATAAATTTCATCTGACCTAAAAGCTATAAAATGTTCTGAATTCCCTAGACGTAAGTCATGTCCAAAATTCCATCAAATTATTTCTTGAATAAAGCTATGCAAACATCTTATTTACACCTTAAAATCTTGGACAAACATTAGCTATCTAAACATGTTGTTTACAAATGACTATTAGCTTCAATTCCAGTCTACAGTCATCAACATAAGTCAAGCACACAATATTGGTATACATAGCAGTATACCAGGTTAGGGCATACCCTTTTCATCTGAACCATTCCATGCTTCAGAATCACCTTCCTGTCAAACTACTTGGATGACATTCGTAAAAGTTGCTGGGTGAGCAATATTTGCTACCAAGGCAAGAAATTAGATGCCACAGATTCTGTGTCACCAAGGACAGAGCCAACCTTATTTTGTCCTAGTACTTTATTCATCTGTGAATGGAGTTACAAACCTCAAGAACATGCCTTAAAAATTATTTCGGTGATGTTTTCCATCAGCTCAGAGAGTCTAATCTCAGCCCAGGAATTTCTTTGCCGCTTGGGTCTTCTCAGTGTTTCAACAGACTTTCTCATTTTGGGTCATTTGTATGAGACCTTTGCAGAGGATCCTTCTCTTCCAGCTCCAGCTGAAACTTTTCCCCTGAAACAAAATGTTTTAAGCTTTGGACTACAAGAGTTCAGATCTCAGCATATAAAGGACCTCTGATATTGGCATGTGGCTAACATCCTGCTCAAGGAAAAAAGCTCTCATGTTCTTATGTGAACTGAAGACATTGCTCAAACCAGTGACACAGAAATAGTCGGTAACTTGTCCACAGTATATGAAATTGGTGGCTGAAAAAAGAGAAGAAAAAGAACCAAAATTTCAAGACATCTGGTTAATTACCTACAACTGGTTAAGGAAAGAACCAAATAATGGGGATGCCATGTGTTTTCAGTCAAGAATATAAGAAAGATAATCCATTCACTAAAGAAAATGGCTGCACAGGTTAAGCTATGTTCTTCAAAGGTAGCAATATTGGTATACAGTCTTGCAACAAATATGATCCTAGAACAGAAGTATCCTAGGGACAACATGACAGAGAATTGTGGAAAAGGATGTTTGAATATTATGAAAACCACATCCCTTGTTTAAATTAGCCAAAATTGCAGCAGTTCTCCAATTACAGACAGTAGATGTCAAAAGGGATTTGGTTCATGAAACAGAATTCACCAAGCTCTTAACATCAGAACAGTGAATAGATTCAGATACAAGGGGGTCGTATAGATCATTTCTTGTTTTGAGAGGCTTTGAAGAACAGCACTTGTGGATGAGTCAAACCCGCATGGTACCATTAGGTACTCCCTCCATACGATGCCCAGCTTAGTGCCTCAGTATCCAAGGGAGGTTGCTTCACTTTGTTCTTAAACCTTTGCCAGTCAAATGGAGCCTGTACTTAGTGACACCATAGAGGTTCTGTGAGTTTAGTGATCACCATCGTTGACATCCATCTCCTGCTACTTCACAGGTAGCATAAGAGACATCAGCTTCAACACCTTAACCAAAGAAGACAAAAGTTACTACTACTGCAAAAACTTCCTGGTCAAATGTTTCAGAGTAAATTGATTATTGACTTGAAGGAAAGAATCTACATTCAGTTACTTCCACAGTTTGGCTGAGTTACAGTCATCCTGGGCTGCTTATATCATCAGGTAAAAGATGCAAGTGTCAATCTACTCTTTTTCTCATGAAGACAACTTCCCTCAAATTTTAGTCACCAGTTCTATCCCAGCAGTTGACTGAGATATTGCAATTAGGGGATGACAAAGCCATCCTTTGTACACATGGATTGGAAGTCTTTTAATGACAAACATCAGATGGTGTGCAATGTTGTGGCTGTGGGGTCTGTGTTGGATCTTTCAATAGACAAAATACAGTGCATCTTCTCTCACCCAGAATCCCACAGTATGTCTGTGGGAGTCTGTTTCCTGAATGGTCTGTCTTAAATAGAGCTGACATCATACTCTGGCCAATGTCATATCAGCAGCTACGATAATTACAACTGGTGGAACAAGATGCAGTGCTCTCTACTTCAACCTTTCTGAAGACCATCATAAGACCAAGCTATGCTCTCAATCTTTATCATCTAATTGGACTTCTGTGATGGCCTAAATTGTTAGAATGTCCAGCTTGGATGCAGGAGGTCACAGGTTCAAACCTCAGCCAAGTCATACTAAAGACTTATAAGAAAATGGCACTGGCAGCTGTCTTGTTTGGTGCTTAGCATAAAGAGGTTAGTGTTAGGACTGGTCAGCCTGGTGTTGGGATAATGTGGCTGATGGGGACAATGATGCTACATGTCTGTAGAATGATTCCCTAGTGCTAGACATCACTATAAATTGCCACACTGCAGACATTATAGCAATATGACTAAAATTGTTAAGCTATGTTAAAAAATCTGCATCTAAATCTTTATACTCTAATCTTATCTTTAATAGTCAGGTTGATGAAAATCTGCAAGAAGCCACCAAGAGACCAATTTCTTCCCTCACAGTTAAGTTACAGTGAGGGATTTTCAAAGCAATCAACAAAACAATTGCAGCGATGCCTTAGGATACAAACCACTAGGATGGAGTCCTACTGAATGTACAACTGTTCAAAGCCACACTTCTCCTGAACAAAAGTTGACAAGAAGCAGAGAGAGGGCAATCATTTTCAGCAGTGTTTCTCTCCATGAGAGTCTACCTATCTAAAGAAAATGACATCTTGCTATCACAGATACTGGTGGGGGAGGGCTCCAGTTCTTTTGCTGCTGAATTTAACAAGATAAGTCATGATGACCTATGGACCTTAACAAGTGGTTTGTGAGGGACTCAGTTTCACTTTCATCACACCACCTGTTTGTCAGGGTTTCCTCAGCTACAAATGCAGCACTCTTCACCCTTTCATTGACATAAGTGCACTCAATTCATTCGTGCTTCTTGGTTCACAATGGAAACACTGCTATCTTCATGCTCCACAGACACAGCCTGCAGGAAGTACCTGCAGTTCGCCTATAAAGATACTGTTTACCATTTCAGGGCACTCTCAGTTGGACTCGGCATTAATCCCTGTGGTTTCACTCGAGTGATGGACCAAGAATTGACCCATATCTGGACCACCTCCTTTGCAGCAATATCAAC
This sequence comes from Megalonaias nervosa, assembly GCA_016617855.1. Classification (NCBI taxonomy): domain Eukaryota; kingdom Metazoa; phylum Mollusca; class Bivalvia; order Unionida; family Unionidae; genus Megalonaias; species Megalonaias nervosa. The sequence continues at coordinate 104,830 of JAECUM010000696.1, forward strand.
TACCTGGACTACATTCTACAGAAACATCAGATGACTTATATCTTGGAGCAAGACATCAAATCCCCTGTTACTCTCCTTCTTAACCTTGGTTTCTTTGTCAGCAAGGACAAATCTGACCTCAGACCATCTCAACACATTTTTCATCTTGTATGGAGTTAAAAACTCAGGTAAACAATATAACCCCTTCTGGAACAAGCATTACAAATCAATAGAATGGTGGCTTCCTTTTTATATGGGACAATCTACTTGACCAAGAATTCCTTTTGCCTGCTGGGTTTGCCCAATGCAGCAGCAGATCTCTTAGTCCTAGGTTGCTGTTTGATGCAGCCATTGCAGAGGACCACCCTGTCACAGTGTGCATGAATATGAGGTTCCAACTCAGAAGATGGGGCAACCTCACTTGACTCACGCTGGATATACCTCAGCAATACAACCTGTGGAAATTTTACTGTGTACTGATGCGATGCACAGAGAGATGGGGGCACACCTCTTTCCATCATTCTGGGAAGCTGGAGGGTGGCCCCGTCAGAATCATTATTTACATATCAACAGATTTGCAGAACTAACCAAGAAAGAAAATCTTGAGGAAATTCAGGATACATGAATGTAAGTACATTTATTACCATTCTTATTACCAGCTAAATAAGACATGTTTATGCCCAGTCACTTGCATTCTTGCTGTTGGAAGAATCCCAGCTATGACCTGTAACATAGAGTGCATGTCTTCTATTGCTAGCCTAACATTGTATCAAAATAGTTAAATAGGGAAAATTGCAAAGCAGCTGTTGTGTAACAGTCCATTTAGCCAGTGGAAATAATAATAATAATAATAATAATAATGAGGACTTTGTATAGCTCCTAATCTTTAGAATCTCTAAGCGCTTTACAACATTTGACAACACTTAAAAAACATATATAATGATATGATTACAACAGTAAAAACAAACACCATGAAATTAGAAAACAGAAAACAGGCTGTAAATATTTAAGGTAATGAAACATTATTAGGTCTTTAAGTCTGTTCTTGCAGTTGAAATAGGTGAGTTTTAAGAGCACTCTTGAATGAGATCACTGTGTCTTTGTGTCTGAATTCAGTGGGCAATTCGTTCCACGTTGCTGGGCAGTGGTATGCAAAAGAACGTTGTCCATATGATTTCATTTTCATAGTGGGAATAATGAGAATATGAGTGTCAAAAGAGGAGCGTAAGTATCTTGCTGGTGTGTACACATGGGTGGGGTCAGATAGGTATGTTGGACTGGAGCCCGTCAGTGAAACGTAGCACAGAGAACAAATTTTGTGTTTAATTCTGGATCAAATGGATAGCCAATTTAGGGTACAGAGCATGGGGGAGGCGTGCTCTGATTGTAGTACTCTAAGGATGATCCGAGAAGCTGTGTTTTGAAGTTTCTGAAGTAGATATTGAGACGAACCAGACAGAATTGAGTTACAATAGTCCAGTCTTGAAAGTACTAAGGAACACACAAGTGTTTTAGTGGCATCAACTGAAAGATACTTGCGAATGGAGCTGATGCGTCTCAGTTCAAGATATGCAGCCCTGCATATGTTCATGACATGTTGGTGCAATGAGAGAGTACTGTCAAGAGTAACACCGAGGTTTCGTACTGACTGTGTGAATTTAATGTTGGTGTTGCTGATATTTATTGTCTGAGGTAAAGGATGTGAATGAGAAAGTCTTTGTGTTGTAATCAGAATGGCTTCAGTTTTATCATCATACATCTGCAGCTTGTTACATGTCATCCATGATTTCACATCGGAATTGCACCTCTCTACGCCTTGAATGGTAGCTTCAACTTCAGTTGGGTGGCTAGATTTGTATATTTGGGTGTCATCAGCATG